>JANTOQ010543123.1:8082-20056 GCA_027564595.1 Bythotiara depressa | reverse complement strand
TTTGTAAAATTTCACTGGATATAAAGAAATAAAATTTAAGTTAATTATGTCTTTCATTTTGTGTACCCAAGTGATGTCTTTCATTTTGTGTACGCAAGGGCATTAGCCAGAAAGAATAATCTAATGACATTTTTTAATAATTGGGAAATTCCTAAATAAATGTTGGCCACCATGATTGGGTGACGAAGAACATTTTTTGTTCTAAAACGGCCATAAACTGCATTGTTTTGACCTTTTAACTTAATTAAAAGCATCAAATTAACACCAAGTGTGTCTGTATTTCTTTAATATCACCTCAGGTTCCAAATTAACAACATGATTTACAAACCATTTTTAAAATTTCAAACACCTCGTCTCAATAAGACATGTTGAAAAATGGTTCTTTTATGAATATTTATTGCTGACCAGAATAAAAATGCAATAGTATATAAAGTATTATGAAAAACGTAGATGAGAATAAACATGTTACACAGGTTTTTACTTTCATTTTTTATTTCTAAAATATATTAACAAACTAGCTAGCTAGCAGACTGAATTGGTAAAATGACGTTATATGTCATCTCTCAGGGCTGGCCGACACTCTGAAGATGCATTATCAAGACCTTATTCCCATTCATAGTGCAATATTAGCCACAACATCCTTTTTTTTTTTTGCACTCCAATACCTGTATTGATTTGGTAGGATAAATAATAAGTAATTCTATGACATTCACTCTCCTCTTAGATATCTCCTTTCCAGTGCTTTTATGTACTAAGTACATAATGATTGTAATTAAGGTACAGCATCATATTATAATTTATTAGTCATAGGCTTCAGTAACTCATAAACTCATCTGCATAGGCTTGTTAAGTATTGTACATTTCAGTACCCCAAATAACACTCGGTAAGTTAATTATTAAATATATAATATAAAGAAATTTTTTAAACAAACAATTATGAATTTATTAAAACTTATAGTTCTTCTAGGGGGAGGTTACAAAGTAATTACCCATATACAGCAAAATTATTACTTTTTCTGATGGTACCAATAGCTTCTTTTGTATAAGATTTAATTGCCACATCGCCACATTTTGATAACCACTTGTATAAAAAGCAAAATAAATTTTTTCTTAACATTTTCTGAGCGATGGTAAAATCTGCTTGACCTTGATTAAGTATGGTGGGAATTTCCACTTGAAACCCATTTGAGCTGAGGTATGGTGGGAAATGGTTATTTGATACTTATGTCATCAAAGATTGCAATATAAACTTCTCTTTACCTAACCTTTACAGACTGTCACTGAACAGGGTATAAAAAGAATGTTCAAATAATTTTGTTTTGTGTTTGGTTTAGTTGTTTTTTTTAAATATTTTATTTCATTTAGTCGTCTCAATTTCTTAGTTACCTATGGTTTAATCAATCTTTTTCTTTTAGCATCAATTGAATTTTCATCACGTGACTACTTGTACTACTTTCAGATATTACAGGCATGGCTTTGGAAAGTTCAGTATGTACTTATTTTTATTATATTTACACTACAATTAAATCAAGTCATATATTTAATCACAGCTAAACATTTTATTGTTTTTCAGCTGTGAATTTGAACAATGTTGCAAAATAAACATATTCATAACAAGAACAAATTTAACACAGGTGAATTGTATTAAATCTGTACCGTGTCCCCTCCGTAATGTGTTTGCTTAATTTATAAACAAAATTTAGCCTAAATGTATTTTAGTGCAATACTATGTTAATGTCATGGTATGCGCTCACATGTAAGATATATTTTTGTTGTATCTTTTGTTGATAATTTCAAATAAGAAGACAAAAGAGCTTGATTTTATGTATTTTTTATAAATAAATCAATAAAAGTAAAATGTAAAACCAACATAATTGACTATTAAACAACTAAAATAAATGTAACTTTAGTGTTTTTCTTTTCCTTGGTCATTTTCCTACCATTATATCGTGCTTTCAATAAAATATTGTTGAAAGTAATGGTATTTCTACTGGTATTTTTGAAATACTTGAAATGGTACCAGGAAATGTCCCCTCCGTCTAAAATTACTTATCAGCTATTATTGAACTATATCTTGGGGCTCTAATGTATTGTGAACTTTTACACAGTCAAAAAGCATGTGTGGTTTTTGCTATTTGTCAGATAACTTAGGATAAGGGACCCTAATTTGCCATGGTAGCTAAATTTGTCCCCTCTGCAACACATAGTAACAGTAATATATCTTCTATAGGAGAAAAGGTAGGAGTGCGATTTCTCAGTTTTGTGATGTAAACATGTTTTCTAATGAATATTGATAAAAACTAGATTCAAATGTCTCACTATGTTGTCCTAACTAAGGAAAATGACCAATGTCCCCTCCGCAACGCAATTTCTATGGGGCCATGCAAACCAAATGATGTAAGCAAAGTGAGTTACAAATTTGATGATGAAAAAGCACAAGACATTTACAAATATATTAAATCAAAGAAGTAAAAGATATTCTGTTACGTTTCATTGCATGTACCTCAAGTTGGTTTTGTCCAGTGCCTCTATGTTTGTTTTGTCCCCTCTGCAACAGATTTTTTACTGATTTTAAACATTTAAGTTGTTAATTATACCGAAAACATGTTTTTGTAAAAGTTTCATGAGCAATAAAGTGTTTTTAGTGTGTTCCAAGTTGGATTCAGGCCATATATTCACATCTAGAATAAAGTTTGGAAAATCTTGAAAACACAGTTCTCATTTTGCTAGGTATAATCTTGCAAAACATATGTCTCATACTTACTTTAGTTCTAACTTTGTATATGATCAAAATTCCTACAACCTAAGTTCCTTAAGTAAGCTCCTTTGAAGTAGTAGTATTAAAGATAGTTGGTGTGATTTGTGAAAAATGTCCCCTCTGCAACGTTATCTTGCACAATTATCTGTTATAGCAACAAATAACTAGCTAAACAAAACTGAGTAATGTAAATGAACTTTGTGTTGATACATAAAGCTTACTTCCAAGAACTTTTGACTTATTAACTGGCTAAAAACATTCATATAGAATGATCTGGCACTTTTGATAAAAAACACAAAATTTAAAATTTGAGGGGTGATATCCCAAAAACGGTCCAGAAAATGGAGTGCCAAATCTCGGATTATTAAACTGCAAGTATTGGACTACAAAAAAAGTTAGAAGACATTTTTATGAAGTTTTAAAAATTGAAAATTTGTGGTGCCCTTGGTACAGAATTAATGCAATTCACCCACATGATGCTTAATCCATTATCTCCATTGCTGCCTTATCAGAATGTTTTTGTAGCCCATCATCAATTCAGTTCTTTCCAGTAGAGATCCGACCTTCACTGGTGCAAATCTATTTGGATTCTCATATTTTTCAGGTCACGAATCCATCGAATCTAAATGGTTTCTCATAAACTAGTCACATGCGAATCTGTTTGACTTTCGTTATTTTACTAAACTATTTTTCTATACAACTGGCTTTTTGAAACTCATTATAAAACTGTTTATTCTAACTACAAATTTATAACAAGCATCATAAAGTAACTCCTTTTAAAGCCCAATTTCCTGATAGGTTTATGGGCATCTATAGGTAATAGTTCATTCATCGTCATCTGCCACATTTTGTTTCCATATTAAAGTATCGCTGCATTTTGTTTAGATAATAAATATTATTCCACTAATAATATTTTCAGTATGCAGTTCTGCTGTTTTATTTATTTATAATCATTATCTAGCTTTCCAGATTTCAATCGCTAGCATAAACACTTTTTTGAGGTTAGATTTTTGAGGTTAGATTACCATCAAACACGTTCCTTTCGTGTGATTTCAATCTTGACTACCACTCAAAACAAATCACCTCCAGAGGTTGATCGCTTTCATGAAATGAGGTGGCACACAAAATTATATACTCAATGTTACATGATTATCATGGTTTTGATTGCAAAAGGAACGCAATGTGTGGTTAATAAACGGAACAGCAGGTATAACAGTTTCAAGCCACAAATGCACACTGCTGGAGCGAAGACGTTAACTTAATTTACTTGTGATTTATAAGAAATTATCCAAATATCCACCGCATCCAGCATTTACACTCATGGTTACAAAATGACGATGAACGAACTATTACCTATAGATGGCCTAATCACAACTACCACGCTGCACAACTAACTGCACGAGCTGCCATATTTATTGTATGTTTATATTTTGATTTTCTTATTTATTGTTTTAAGTATTTAAATAACTGAATGATAAATAAACAAAATAAAAATTATCAACCATACTTTTATTTTGGAAATATCAATAATGGTAGCTGTTTACAGTGACAGTAGAGGTTAGATCCTGTAAAGTCTCAGAAATTCGATCATGTACACGTTTTTCAGCACGGCTTTGCAGTTTTTAAAAATGACATGTCTCTAGCTGAAAGGAAATATATAAAAGAGAAATGAAAGATCAAAAACTGAATTTTTTTGTTTACTTAAGTATGCGCATATCCACTTTGACTTGCATCATGGAATGTGACTCGCACATGGATTGTTAAGCGAATCCAGATGCAAATCAGATTCGCAGATTCGCATCGGATTTGACAGCTTGAGATAACTGTCTAGATATTTTATTCTTTGGGAAAACTGGTGTGTGTACGTTTTCCTGTTTGTAAGACTCGCCTAACAACACTTTTAAAGTATTTCCTTGATGTGTTTTTTATTCAAGTTGTGCAAAGAACTTAAAACAGCAGCTGATTGTAGCTCTTCAAAATGAAAGTTGCTTTTCTCCTTCATTCACCCCAAATAGTCATTGCTGTATTAATATTTCTGGCAATTTTAAAATTTATATTCAGCATCCATCATCATCAGTGAGGTTTGAATATTTTTCAAAATCCTCGTAATTATTAGAGGTAATAATATGTGGCTTTTCACACTGAAATCTCCTCAAACTCCTCAAAGATTTGTACTAAGACTTGTGATAACCCTGTAACAATGCAGAATATGGCATCATCAGTATGCAAATCATGGCCAGAAGAATGGTAAAATACAGTTTCAGTCAATTTAACACTTTGTGAAAGCTGTGGGAAATTATAGTGGAGAGAAAAACCAAAATATTTTAAAACAATATGGTAACTATTTTGTTTTTGTCATGTGACAGTCATGTCAGAGTTAAAAAGTTCTTGCTATCCTTTTGCCCTACATTTCCTCACTCACCAACTTACCTCAGGAAGTTCACTTCACTTTGGTAACTCTGTATCTTCAGCATATATGGATGGTGGGTACCCTTCTATTTTAGTGCTCTCCAGTGTACTACTATATTTGGAAGCTAGTACTTAAAATTGCAACTTCTTGTTTGATGTAGAGAATAGTAACTATTTACATATGCCATTGTGGTGAGTGAGTGAGTGAGGGAGGGAGGGAGGGAGCGAGCGAGTGAGTGCACACTTAAATTTATTCCAATTCATGTGTTATTATTGGTTTTTTCTTCTGAGGTTTGCTTCTAACTGCTAGGTTGGTTATAAAGACAAAACATTGTTGTTTGTAAATCAATTTTAATAATGTACATTGTGTTACCTTCCAATTATTGATTTTTTGTTTATTGTGAATAATAGGTTACACTTCTTGGCAGTGTTATCAAGCAATTATCAAGGTACAATATACATCATATGTGTTTGTTTGTTGTTAGTCAATGTCAAATGCAATTCCTGTGTAAAAATAGAAAAACTAATTTGAAACCTGTATACATATTTTTACTACACTACGTAATTTGAACTTGCACTTTGTGTTGAAATATGAAGCAATTCTAATATTGTGTGGAAGCAATGAAAGTTCGTAATCTTTATGAAGACATTTCATTGTCTTCATAAAGCCATTTATAATTAAAGCATGTTTCATCTTCAAACTATTATTTGATAAGCAGGTATGAGTAGGAAGAATGTCACGGGTATTATCAGAAAAGTGAGTGAGATCTTCATGCATTATAAAAAGCCAGTTATTCTATACCAGTAAAATAAAGTAACTAAATATATGATTTGAAGTTCCAAGCAAAAACTTTCATGTGTAATACCAGATTGTGGAAAAACTAATAACATGTGGATATGTTTTGTATATAGTAATAAATATTGATTAACCACACACATCCTGTATCTCAGTTTATTATATAATTGCCAGAGTTCGAATTAACTGTTGCGAATTGCGAATTGCAAGTCGTTTTTCAATTTTTACTATTCACAAGTACGATTTGACAAGTAAAATGGCAAATTCCCTTTGAATTGTTATTAAACTTCTTCAAAATTCCCTTTGAGTTGTTATTATTGTCTTCAATCTTTCGTTTCCAACTTTTGACAAAGAAAAACCCTAGCTATGCATATCTTTATAAAGCTGTCTATTCCTCTATATAACTATAACACCTGTTTAGATTACTCCAAGAGAAAAGTAAACATGCTGTCATCACCATTTTCTGTTGCTAAAAATGGCCTTCAATAAAGTTGGAAAAGATCACGAGGAAATTCTCAAAACTGTTAAAAAGTGGGAGGAAGAATTTAAATATAAATTTGATTTTGATGTTAACTCTAATAACTATGTTGTATGTTTGCGGTGCAAATTTTGTATGAAGAGGGTTAAGACCAGGGATGCAAACCATAAAGAAATATTGTGTCAAGTCTCACTGTAGCGGGGAACCACATAATATTAGAGGAACAAAAGCATTATGGGTGCGGAACCGTACTTACAGCACATTGTTAATAACACTCCAATTGGAAGAGGTTTGAAAAGAATGTGTGCTGCTGACAAAGATGCAATGAAAATAAAATTTAATTCTTGCTATTACTTAGCAAAACAATAGAGACCTTTTTCAGATTATCCCAGTTGTTGCAGCTACAAACTAAAAAAAAACTTAATGGGATAGGCAACAGCATGTGACAGACAGGGCAGCTGGTATATTGACAGCATTCGTAGCTAATGTCACTAAGGAAAGCTTGATAGAGGACTTACTGAATGCTCATTACTATTCTGTTTTGAGTGATGGTAGCACCGATAGTAGCGTAATAGAACAAGAAGTTATTAATGTTTTGTTTTTAAACAAAGGAATACCAACTGTTAAGTTTTTGTCTATTGAAAGTGCTGCAAATGCTCACGCTCAGGGAATCCACGAGTACATCAAAATATAATTCGAACGGTTAGGTTTAATGAGAGCTTCTCAACAGTTTCTCGGATTTAACATAGATGGTGCCTCTGTTAATACTGGAATTCACAGTGGTGTTGATGCTTTGATGAAAGAGTTGACACCTTGGCTCCAAGTCATACACTGTTTTAATCATCGACTTGAGTTGGTTGTTTCAGATGCCTTTAAAACAGCAGCATTCTCAAAAATCAATGACATGCTGCTGAAGTTATATTACTTGTATGAAAAATCACCCAAGCATTTAAGGGAACAAAAATGTATGGCAGAAGCATGGGAAAAATTAATGCCAAATCCCTGAAAATCGTATGGCATACGTTAGATTGACCATAAGCTGCATTCAATGGAAATTTGCCTGGAGAATTACAGCATTTACATAGTCCATGTTGAATCTGTTTCTCAAACTGATTCACAACCTGCAAAACGAGCAGAGCTTACAGGGCTTTTAAAACTCTGGAAAGATGCATCCCTTCCAATGTACATGGCTATATATTTAGATGTATTGTCATCCCAGCACAGATTAAGTCTTGGCTTTCAGCAGGAAAAGCATGATCCTGTCAAAGCTGTACGCCAGATTCAGGAATTTAGTTGGGCCATGGCTAAACTTAAGCCTTTGACTGACAAAGCCCTGGACACACCAGAAAGTAGAATATCTCATTACAACCATTTTTTACAAGATGTTATTGAGGTGGAAGGTGAGGTAAAGTACCAAGGAGACGTTCTTTCCAGATGTGAAGTTTCACTAGATGCCGTTGGCCATCATTACACAGAAACGCACTAATTACCATGTGTATGGAAAGTAGATTTGATGAACCAACGACATCTCCCTTATTTAAAAATTTGATAGTACTACTAGATGTTTCTACATGGTCTAAAAATAACTTGACAGACTTTTGGTCTGAAGAAGTAGCGGAGATCGTTACTGCATTTCATCAACTGTTTCTTAATAATGGCTGTCACACGGAACTTATAATGGATGAGTGGGACACTCTAAAAACCTTTATTTTGCCAATCATCATTAATAACCACAAAACTATTTATTTGGAGATCTGGGAACGAGTATTCACTAATGAGACAGTGTTACTCAAGTGTGCAAATGTGTTATACATGTTTGAAATTTTGTTGATCACTCACTTCACAAATGCATAGTTAGAAAGAATGTTTTCTTGCATGTTGCGAGTTAAATCAGATTGGCGAAATAGATTAGGCAGGGGTCTTCTGAGAATTTGCGAAAGACCTACACTCAGTGATTTTGATGCCGATGTTCCGATTGACATTGATATAAGGAAAAGGTTCATCATCTGACTTCGGGTCCACATAACTATCCTAAGAAACAAAAACTTAATGAAAAAATGCAAGAATGTTGACCTTGCGACATATACACTTACTGACTTAGAAAGTAATTCAGACTCTAGTGATGATGAGTAAAAACAGGGTTCTACTAATATTTTGGAAAATGTTAGCTTTCATATTATTCTCGTTGCTTAAGGTTCAACTTTCAGTTACTTTTTAGTTGTATTGTTTTTATATATGCCTTTTTTCCCTCACTTATTTTGCTTGACTAAACTTGAAGGACGTCTTGCGTAATCTGCACATGCTCAACATATTAACTCTCTACAGACCACCTAAATTTAGCCATTTTTCATACATATAAAATAATTCAGTTTTATGTGTGTTAAATCTACTGAAACCCTATCAAGTCATACCTCAAATTAAAGCTGATATATTCACCTTTCAAATAAATACAAAAGTGACATATATTAAACCCACAAAAACTTTTAAATGGCAGATATGATGACGTCATCATAATTTTTTTAACACAAATTTTAAGGAAAACAACTCAAAAAGCCTCTCTAATAAGCAATTTCTATGTTAACTCTAAGTAGAAAATCTTTCTATATTCAAGTGAAACAAAATGACAAAGTTTGAATGTCTGGGAGGCCATATATACAAAATGCCACCTGTTGGAATAACACAACATATTTTCCTTGATTTTGACAAATTCAGAATAAAAGACCATACAACAAATGGGAAGTCATTTTAAATATTTTAGAGAAAATAACATATATAACTATCATGACAACAAGTAAATAAAGGTTCTTCATAATTGCTATATTTTCTGTGGTATTCTGCTGTATGCCGTTCGTGAAAACAATTTCTCCCGGTAGTAAAATGTAGATACACATTGCATTGCAGTGCTGAGCATTGAAAATAAATTTTGAGTTCTTTTTTTTCCTTAGCATAGCAAACTTTACAATTTCGTTTTACTTCTGAAAATTCTGGCATGTGCTCTGTTGTAAAAGCTCCTATGTCCTTTTTATGTTTATAAATAAGTAGATCAGCATATTAACCCAAGTCCCTTATGTTTCGTACTTGCTCTTCTCGAAATTCTAAAACTGAATCAATATGGTTCAAACTTTTTATGTCGGGGTTGCTCTTGCGATGTTGCTGAAATAACACAAAAGCATTCACAGAGGCACTGTCAATCATATGAAAAAATAAAGTTTTCCACCACCTAACTTCATGTATGCATTATAGCGTTCAACAACATATGATTTTGTTACAACAACTTACTCCCACTTTTGATAAACTTTCACTTTCCTTTCTACTACCACATATTCATTAACATAATCTATAGTTGAAAGCATTGTGACTACTTTATTTTCAATCCATTGTAATGCTAAACAACTTCCTTCACGCTGCCATCTCATATTGCCTCACCCTTTATTTTTAGACCACTGTTTCCCATTTTTCAAAGATACAGGAAAGCCTTTTCTGTTTTCTGTCACAGTTCCACATGCAGGGGTTCCAAGTAATAAAAGATAATTTAATAGCATGGTATCCTTGATTTACTAACGGTTCCATTAGTTTCGTCACAACATAATATCCTAAACCGTGCTGGTATTGTTTGTTTGATTTTCCTGTGTATACAATAAAATCAAATGTGTATCCAGTTGTACTATCTGCTAAAACCCATAATTTGAGGCCAAATTTTGCTGGTTTATTAGCAATATACTGCCTGATGCCTGAACGATGTTTTGATTTGACCAATCGTTCATCGATAGCGACATACTGAAATGGCTGAAAGAGGTCTTTACATTTGCTTCTAAACTCATCTATGAGCTGATCAATTTTTCTCAGTTTTTTATTAGGATCTTCAGTTGTGGGATCAACAACATGTAATATGCCTAAAAGTGCTTTGAACCTGTTGTGAGACATGAACTTTCGAGCCCAAAGTCCATGATATAGAGATTTTGTAGACCAATACCTATCATATGTACTTACTTTCACAATGGCTTGGTAAATAAATAAAGCTATGACTTTCATTATTTCACTTGAATTGGTTTCCTTCCAACCCACTTCTTTATTTGCAAATGATTGCTTGTTAGAAATGTTTATCCACGTATAAGTGTTTGTATGCTTTACGATCGAGTTTATAGTCTCATATCAGTAAAAAATAATTGAAAAAAGTATATCGGTCTAGTAAAAGATGTACGTGTGTGATGCTCCATGTTTATATGATTGCCCGGGCAACGATAAGGAGAAAAGTCTGGAAGATTGTTTGCGGTTTCATCAGGATAATCGTATGATCTAGCAACAGAGTCATCAGCACTCACACTATTATTTTGATTATAATATGTCGTAAGACATTTTCTTTCACGAGACATGGTTACCCTTGGAGGTGATGATCCTCTTCTTCTGACAGTTTTCCTTTCACAGGAATCAGAAGTAACATCACTGTTTGTATCAGGGTCACTCTGGATAAGTGTAACATCAATTTCATTTCAAATGTCACAGGAATATATAACATCTGTTACAAACTGGTTTTGGTCACTTTCACTTTCATCTTCTTCAGATGAATTTGTGGTTGTGATCCTTTCAAATTCATGCTGGGTTTCACTAAAAAGTAGAAAAAAGGACAATTACTGAAGGAAAAGTAGGAAATCTGTTATAAATAAAAAACTAGGTTTTGGAAGAAGAAACATCACTAAAAACAGTTGAACAAGGATGTAAAAAAATTTTCCCATGTAATATATTTGAGGTTGATCCCCATTTCATACAAAATTCACTCACTTGTTTTCCTCATCAAAGCTATCATCAAGCAAAATTGTGTCTAATTCTTCTTCTTCCCCACTTGACAAACCTCCTACATATGAATCTAAGTCACTATCATCACTTTGAAGACAAATCAATCACATCTTTCAGTGGTATGGAACTGCGCCTTTTTGCCATGTTCTAATTTCTGTATTTTACAGTTTTCAAGAAAGTTTGAAAGTCATTTTTTTAGTATTAGAGCACACTACAAAGTATCATTTATGCATAATTTTATTGGTTATTTATTATGTAATGCGTATACATTAAGCAATCAATTATTTTTTCAAATTATATTGCCATAGAGACCAATTGATGTCATCGTTCCTGAGGGAACGATTTTTTGGGCAGTCTGTAAAGAGTTAAAAGCATGTGAACTAGATTGCCTATGTCAGTATATTTTTTTTCAAGTAATTAGCGGCGAAATTAGTTACAACTGGTGGATTTGGGTGCAATTTAAGAGCTATATTTTAGGTGTATAAATATGGCAAAACTCAAAAGAAATCCAGGACTTTTGGGGCTTACAGCACCCACCAAACCCCCAGCTGTATTAAACGTTACGCACGTAACTTGACCTTCAGTCAAAAATAATTTTCACATCTCAACTTCAAAAAGTTAATTCGAACCCTGAATCCACACTGTCTTCAACATAATCATAATTAGTAATCACACAACAGTGAATAAACAACAGTGCTCACTGAAAAGTCTTGTACTTATGAATGTGTTATAGCATTCA
>JANTOQ010543012.1:0-10945 GCA_027564595.1 Bythotiara depressa | reverse complement strand
TGTTTTGAGAGATTTATTCTCGCTCAGCACGCTCACTTAAAGTGAGCCGCATAGCTTTGCTCCATTTTTATCAAATTTAAAGAAACATTTTGTGAAATTGATGCACGTTTCAATGTTTCTAACAAGAAAACAGCAGCATTCCTAGTCACAGTATTTGCAGTCAAGCACCTGCAAGTTAAAAACAGACGTGAGGAGGGTCTAAAATCGCAAAAGTTTCAAAACGTTTGTGCATGGTTATCGATATGTGGACCATATATTACTTATAGCTTGTACAATCTTGCTTAAATTTCGAATTGTAGAATGAAATAACAAAATTGTAGTAAATTGTATGGGTGTAGCATAACATGTACACAAATATAAAAACTCCTTGCTTGAACAAACATAATTAAACTATTTAACCCTTTCATACCCACTTTTTTTATTTTAAATGGTGTTTTTTTATCGGAAATCAACGTCAAATATCTACTTTTCTAAGATGTCTTGAAAATTTATGTTGGCATCATTGGAAAGCTACTTCACTCCCCTTCTATTTAAACTGCAGAAAAAATCGTTTGCTGGTCCAGGGGGCGGTTTGTTTGGCTACTGCGGGTCTGAAAGTGTTAATCTAAGTGCTGCTAAATTCGGAAAGTGTCTTTTCTCATACCAAACTCTTACAAAATGGTGTATTACACCAAGAAATGTTGAAAAAAGCAACTTGGCATATTTTCACATCTTGCTAAACAACATAACGTAGTTATTTTAAAAACTCTTTGAAAATCTTGGAAAAGGAATGAAAGGTGTCGATCTTTCTACGTTTCTTTATACAGAATAATACGTCCGACAGCGTTGAAAAAATAGGCGTCGTAGTAACGTTTTTACAACGTCGTGTGACCATAACGTGCCCAGTAAAGTGTTTTACTTATCCCTATGATTGGTGGCTCATTAGACAAAAGTAGTGAAATGAAAACGAAGTAACATTTGTACCAGTTTGCAATTTTTAAAGGCCAGAACAAGCTATAATCATACCATACAATCATATCATACCATACAAAGGCCTGTTTTCAAGGAGATTTTTTCTAAATTAGTAAAGCTTGGTTGTCACTTGAACAAAACGAATGCGGGCACAAATTTAGAATTTACATATTTATGTTCCCCAAATAACGAAGTTTGGCTTGCACTTGTTTTATAGATCTTGGTCTAATATTTAGTCCTGCATTCTTAGCGACATCACTTTCACATAACATACAAAGTAATGTTTGTATATTGTCTATTGTTGGTGAAACAGACATACTGTGCACAATTTCATGACAACAAAATAGGGAAGCAGTTTCCTGCAAAGTCCAAGGGCCATGCGGAAGGCTGTCGGATTTATCTGAAAGAAATTTTGTTGTTCTGACTTTTACATGTGTTTTATCCGATCTCTTTGCTCTCTTCTTTGGTTTGATTTTACCGACGTAGTAGCTCTGACTTCCGAACGTGTTGTTACAATTATTGCACCTGCATTCTTCACTGCATGTCATTCCTGCTTTAAAACACAAACACCGTGTTACTTTTTGTCCTGCACTGTCTACACAAACTTTAAATCCTTCTGCCATTTCTCTTCTACAGCGGCAGGGTTTGGTTTGTGTGCTAGACACGTTTTGCTTATTTGCGCAAAACCTACAGTGGCATATCTTAGAACATCTGGTTTTATAATTTGTGTTTGTAGAACAAGAAAGGCTTTCCTTATTCGGTCTGCATGTACATATTTGCACATCTCCTAGAAAAAATGTATATAAAATTGACATGTTTTAAGAGCACTGACTGCTTGTTTATATTATTAGTACATACTGCTTTAGCCCTATTTTACTTGGGCTCTGGAGCCAACTTATTTCACCTGGGTAGTGGCACGTTTGTCTTCTATTTAACTCTGAAGATACTTATCCCTTAATAGTAGGAATTTTTCTTGCAGGTACGTCGTCAGGAGAACATTTTAAGATATGCATGATGTTAGCTTGTCACGTTACTTTTTTGATTACGTACACATATGTATTAAATTTTGGTCCCAGTTCCGAAGATGGAGCTTTTAGTAAAAGCGTTGGTGTAAAGTTGTAAAAGGTTATTTTAAATGAAGTTTTCGAGTTTTAGTTTCGATCATCGGCATTAATATACTTCCATCACAAAATTTAATTTTCTTAAAATTCTGCCCAACCGGAAGTGGACTTTTTTCCAGAATGTGTCAGAAAGTCAGAATAATGTTTAAAAACTAAATATTAAGCAAATTATAGAGGGAATATATATAATATTCCCCCAGGTGAAATATGGTTAAGTAATTTAAATTATCGATGTTTATAAATTGCAATTAAAAGCAACATATAACCAACCAAAGCTTTATATTACATATTGACACTAACGGACAGTTACACTAGTTCCGCCGTAGCATAGCTGTGTCAAAAACGGTATTCTCTTTTGAGTTTTAGATACTTAAAAACTGGATGTTTATGGCACTAGAAAGTTTTAACAAATGGCTATTTCTTTATATGTTTACATGCACATCGCAAATCCAAAAAGTTCATAGAATCTATGTAGCAATACTTTGCCAGTCCTTAAAATATTATTATATAAATATACTATAAAAATCCAAACAGACTAGCAATGAACAATGAAAGTAATAATTTCCCACCGTAATTTGTTTCATTTGGTGACTCTTTTTGGTGTTACGCTAGGAATGTTATAGTTACAAATTTTAATAGAATTTTCAAAAGTGTGACATATGATATACCAAAAACACTACGTTTTTACCATCGTTAACATGTTGATTTTCATGCCCAGAAAATACCGATGTTCCATCATAGTGTCCTGGTCCACTTGCCTTGTGAGCTAAAAATATGGGTTTGCAGGAAAATTGTTGTCTCTCAGGAAAATGCATAGTAATATTAATATCCCTATGTGATGAAATAATTATAATAGTTATTCCGAATATATCAGTGCAGGCAAAACAAAAATACTAACTTTACAACCTTCGCAACCTTTTCCACCTCCACAACCTAGAAGATTTACCACAAAGAATATAAACTTTGCCACCTTCACCACCTCCGCCACCTATAAAATTTACCACGACAAAGATACTAACTGTGCAACCTTCGCAATCTTCGCCACCTCCGCAACCTAGAAAATCGGCCATACTAAAAAAATACTAACTTCGCAACCTTCGCCACCTCCGCAACCTAGAAAATCTATGACAACAAAATACTAACTTCGCAACCTCCACAACCTAGAAAATCTGCCATACTAAAAAAAGACTAACTTCGCAACCTTCGCCACCTCCGCAACCTACAAAATCTACCACAACAAAAATACTAACTTCGCAACCTTTGCGACCTAGAAATTCAACCCAAAGCCAAATAAAAATACTATTTTACACAACGTTGAAATTATTGTCCTGACCCCCAATAAGCATTTCCATTCAGTTCGTGGTATTCCACATGACCTTATTTCATACGTTTCACGGACAAATACATGAAGGCGTTGCCGATTAATCTAACGAGCAATCTTGTTATTAATATTATACATGTAAACCTTGGTTTTATTTACTCATTTGATTGAAGGTACTTTAGCATGTAGAAGTCGTAATATTTAGCTCAAACTTTCGACTACTTTGTCTAGCTCTTTAAAACTATCTGACGTCAAAGATTACGCAAAATCGCGTGTGCGGAATTTGCTTGCTTTTTTTTTATTTCGATCTGTACTGACAAAAATGTGACGAGTGTTCAATGTGTGATTTTTTATGGTTAAGAAGGAGAATTTTCCAATTTCTTACTAAGCACAAAAGGATGCAAGTGCCCTTAAATTGACCGCAATAGTTGCGTTATTGCTATGTAACTTAACATTCAGACTTCAAACCATATTTTTACTGAAAGTAGACATAATAGATGATATATAAAATGTAAAATTAACAAACATTTCACACCGGACCATATTTATAATAGGTCATTAATAGAAACGTATCAAAAGTAAAATTATTATTAGATTCATTAGACAAAGCTTCCTAAGCTCCTACTTACTAGTTTGGTTTATTAATTTATGTGTGGTAGCTACAACACTCCTTATATTGGCAAATCTATATGTCACATTAAAGTAGTGTAATCTGAGCATCTTGTAGAATATAACCATCTTGCATCGTTCAAGGATTTTTCTATTCTGACGTTAGATGTTGACACTTACTTACTAACGATAGAAGAGCGTATATTTATTAAAAAGGATAGTTCAGTCCTAATAAGAACGTCGTGAAAAATTGAATGGCAAGTGCTGAAGTCACAGAATGTTTTGGTTCTTCAAATAACTATTATATTTTTCTCTCAAAAGGTCCTGCATCTTGTTTTAAATCAACTTGCCATGGCAACAAAACGTCGAGAGGCCTAAAAGAATTCTATTCAAATAATATAGATTATATAGGTTTCTTATATATTGTAAATTTATCTTTTATACTAATATATATTGCAGAGTGATCTTTTTGCTTTCATAAAAAACTTGGCAGACATGTTCACTAGGCCAGTGATAAAAGATTTTGTCCCGGATTTTTTATTCAAACCTCAATCACGTTTTCCTGTCGCAATCCCAATCATTTATATATAATCATATATATATATATATAATAAATAAATAGTAAACAGAAATGTGTAGAAAAAGGGAGAAAAGAGTAACGTTTCCGATATCATTTAAAAATTGCTTTCTTCTCTTTAGTTTTGGTTGTGTTTGAAAGATCCCGTGCTTAGGACGTCCATTCAAACTCGGTATGTTATATGATATCAGAGCAGGTCAGCTAGTTAGTGACGGATCCATCTGGGATTCTATTACGCAGGAAAAGTTTACTTCTGATCAAAATATTTCTGCGGTGTCCGCTAAAGTAATGACGAATGCAAATCGGAATGCTAAAGTAAAGGCATTGGGAATTGATCCAAACACATATGTTAACGTCTTGGTTGATAGTATTATCTTAAAAGGAAGCGCGTCGTTTATCAACGATAATAAAACATCTCACAAGCAGGCCCGAGTGGTATTACAGTACAGGCAGAAAACAATAGCAAAAAAATTAAACGTCATAAAGCTGATACCGGAAAGTATTGATGACAATGTTATCAAAAATGGTCTTGCCACACATGTTGTTACTGGGATTCATTACGGTGCAAACACCTTCTTAGTATGCGACCAAATGGCAGACTCAGAGGACGGGAAAGTACAGCTGGAAGCAAAAAACAGAAAATGTTTGGGAAAATTGAAAGATTGTATCTTGAATGGTACTTTCTCTTTTGATATAATGGAAACACTAACGGACGTCAATAACATAAAGGTTCACAGTGACTTAACAGGCGTCGAAGATGCAATCGGTTTTACAAATATGCTATGTGCTGGAGATGGTATGCTTGACATTCCCTTAACTGCCGAACTGTTTCCTTTAATTGCACTAGACAATAGAGCTTCCACGCAAAATTACAGCATCGATGAAAAGCTGGTTCTTGAAATTGACAATGTTATGGGAAATCTTGATGAAGCAAAGATTACATCAAAGGACCTTTTACAAGATGTAGTATGCACGCATTTTGAAGGAATTGCTGGTCAAATAAGATGTTTTGAAAAGGAAATTGGATTGTTTGAAAAATATTTCAAAAATTCTATTGTTGAGTGTTTATGGAAAATACGTTCCGAAAACCACCCAGATGAATATATTGTTAAGTTGAGTACGGAGGTACTCCAATCATACTATGATTCACCATTTAATCAGAAATACCTGAAAATGTATTTTGATAATCAGAGAAAGGCGTTCTTGACAATTAAGGAGTATCTTGATCGACTAGATGGTTTTGATATCACCAGAAATGCAAAAGAAGTTGCGAAGCACACAGAAACCGAGTTTGTGCTTTGCTTCTCTTTTGGTAAAATTGGAGATGACAGAAATGCTTTCATACAGGACATGGTAGAGTATAATGAAAGCAAAATGTGCGGAAGTGATTACTTCGACTCTTTGGATAATTCATGGTTGCATGACACCCGTGCGAAAGATTATATTGAACACCAGATTAAGACTATCACGAGCTTTAAAAAAGCAAATCAATCTAGGAGGAATATTAAATATATTGTCCTGTGTGACAGTAGAAACGTCAGTAGTATAACATGTGGTACTATTTTTCTATACCAGGGTGATAAGAGGCAACGTTTCCAGCCACCGCAAGCGCCAAAATGCCTTAGTTTTGTGGAAGGAAAAACGGCCGAAAATCAAATCGATTTAACATGGGATTTACCTGAAGACAATGATATGAACGTAGCAAATTATACCGTTATGTTCTGTTTTGAGGACGACCCTGATCAAACATTTCAAATAAAAGCTACTGAGGGTAAGCATAATGTTTTAACAGTAACAGGGCTAGAGGCCGGTCAAAGTTATTTGTTTAAAGTAACTGCAAATTGTATCTGTGGAGAATCTGAAGACAGCGAAATTAGCAAAGCGATAAAGACTCTCCCTCCTCCACCGGCCACTCCTTTAATAGAATAATTGCTTCAAGCCTGTACACTCCTGAAGGAAGCAGAGGGAACTCACCCAGCGTGGTACCAATTAAATACCAAAGAAACGTACAGAAACCGAGACTACAAATACCGAAAAATGGAAGTATGGCAAAAAAGTGTTCCACCGCTTCCGGAGAAGATCATTTTGTTAATTGGTGCTACAGGAGCTGGGAAAACTACGATGATTAATGGAATCGTTAATTATATATTTGGGATTAAGGAAGAAGATCCCTATCGCGTGTTGCTGATTACTGATGAGAGGAAAGATGCCAGCCAATCATCTAGTCAAACACAATGGATCACTGCATATACAATCCACTGGCATGAAAGTTTAGCAATACCGTATAGCTTTACAATCATTGACACTCCTGGGTTCGGGGGTACAGACGGCCCTAATGGTAGAAATGATGGAAGTGTGCTGGATAAGGATGAGCAAATTAAAAGCCAGCTGTGTGAATGTTTTAAGTTCCTTAGTAATACTCCCACGTTGCATCATCTCACCGCAGTGGGTTTTGTGGCAAAATGCTCGGATTCGCGTCTAACAGATACACAACGGTATATATTCGATTCTGTGCTCAGTGTTTTTGGAAAAGATATGGAAGATAACATCTTGATGATGTTGACATTTGCTGACCCAAGTCCACCCACGATCCTTCAAGCCCTGAAAGACTTCGGTGTGAAGTATCACAACGCTTACCGATTCAATAATGCTGTTTTTGTAATGCATCAAAATAATTTGAAAGATCAACAATCATCCTCTGATATCACTCACTACTTCCATGAGCTCGCCTACAAAAATTACAAAAACTTCCTGATTGATATTGAAAAGTTTAAAGAAATAGACTTGAAGTTAACAATTGAAACATTAACGGAAAGAAAAAAATTAGAAATAGCTTTGGAAAATTTGCAAGTAAAGATTGATGTTGGTGTCAATCACTTGATACGTATGCGGGACGAACTTCTTGTGGTAGAAGAATACTGCGCGGAAATGAAAGCAAATAAAAAATTCTACAGGATCATTCAAGTCCCAAAAACTAGGAAAGTTACATTCCAACAACCAGGGAGATTTGTCACTAATTGTTTGCATTGTTCTTTTACGTGTCACAAGGATTGTGGAATACCAGAAGATGAAGAGAAACATTGGTGTTGGGCCATGGATGGCAATCCCATCAAATCATTAATTAAGTGCACACAATGTCCAGCAAAGTGCAGCTGGGAAAAGCATTTCAATAAAAATTTCACATACGAAACCTACATGGAAAATGAAAAAATAACAGTGGAAAGCTTAAGAAAGAAATATGATCAAGCAAAAGAAGGGTACTCGATGAAAGAGAATATAAT
Source organism: Bythotiara depressa (assembly GCA_027564595.1). NCBI lineage: Eukaryota > Metazoa > Cnidaria > Hydrozoa > Anthoathecata > Bythotiaridae > Bythotiara > Bythotiara depressa. Next base: position 3,085 of record JANTOQ010543012.1, on the reverse strand, counting down.
TCTTGGAATCTCCGCTGAATATAATAAGGTATTTTAACTATTAATAATTGTTAATTATTTTAATTTCTACATGTGATAAAGACTAACACATAAAACTACTACAGGACTTAAAGGAGTAAATTAGTCTGTATGTACAACATATTATGACTGGGGTATGGGTTGAATCAATCTTGGATAGAACATACCCTTGGGGTTATGGTTTCTCCCAATTTTAGTCTGTAATCTTTCCTGCAATTTCTATAAAAATAAATAAATTTGTGGATATATTTGCCGTGGACAATCAAGCTTGTCAGGATATTATAATAAGATTATGGATCAGGAAAGGTGCACGTACTCAAAGGTAAAACGAAAAATGTGTCGTAAATAAATCATAAGACATGAATACGAATAAAACAAATATAATGTTCTAAATAATTATAAGAACCTACAAAATCAGCTGACTCCATTATAAAGATTTCATCCACGTAGGTGCAAAAATGCAATATAAGAAAAGGAAATAATCATACACTTCTCAGCGCCTTAACGAACCTTGTTCTCCATTCCGTTCTCGTCACAAAAGGGGTAATAATGTCCATTAAATGTGTCCGTCCACACAACTCATATCATTCTCTTTAAAAGCTCCTTCTTGGTGAAGGAAGTATAAAACTTAGGACATTAGACAATATCAGCAATCAAATACTGATGATAAATTATGTAATATTGTAAAATGATTTGCACATTGTGATTGTATTTTTATTTCATACTTTATATTTATTTATTTATTCTTAGCCTGGTTTATTTTATAAACCAATTATTTTCGTATTTTCACCATTTTTCCAATCATTGGTAGCATATACCTGGTGGCCCAGAAAAAAGGATCCAAAATGATATTTTAAGAACTCCTTGATCGTTCACTCGATTAATATGACACTTTCGGATATTTCAGTTCAATATGTTTTTATATTGTTCTGAAGGTTTTGTGTTTGTATCTTCAAAATATGTGAAGTTATAGCTCCTAGAATTTCGCACATAAAAACAAAATGATATCTTCCGTTCTCTTTTTGAATTTTTATTCGCATTCCTTTGTTTTCACTTCGTATACGCGTGCGTATTTTTTCATTTAATACAGGGAAAACAAAAATAGTAGATAAAATAATACATTTTGTGGTTAGTTTTTGTTCTGTATGTAATCAAAATGTTACAGTTAGCAATCGTGTTCTCGAAGAATAATTTTTTCCTAATCGAAGCTTGTTTTGTAGAGAGAGAGTGACGAGGACATCGTATTACACGAGAGTTTTCAATATCAAAATGGATGACTAGAAGTACTAATAGAGCAATAAAAAGGTACGAAGCTGGAGGTTACATGGAGTGCAAAGCTGCAAATGGAAGAAAACAAACCGTTCGGTGTGAGGCGATAAAGGAGGAAGTTTAAGACCGTTCACAAAGACAAATCGAGAGACAACTAAGTATCAGTAGATCATCTGTGCAAAGGATTAAGAAAGAATGCAATTTAAAAGCTGTAAAGTAAATTACAACTCCCGTGTAAAATAAACTTCAAGAATCCAAAGGGTAGACCGTGCAAGAGATTTACTAAATTCATGGTCACTAAAATATGTTTTGCTTCAAAACGATTAATGTTATATATCATTGGAAACAGCATCTAATACTGAACAAAATTCGCTAAAATAGTACCCTTTGACAATAACGTTCTTATGAGATACAGCGCTTTAAACCTAAGACAAATCTGGGGTACATATATAAAATGAATTCCTGGCGTGGATAAATGAGACTATCGGGTACAGTGTAAAATACTTGTAGAACGGACCTATGTACTAGCTGATTTTGAAACCCTGGATATATTTAAATATAAGCAAACCTTTCTGTAGTTTGAGGAGAATTGCTATAAGAAAACCTTTCATTTTACCCCTTGAAAATATGTAGTTTGATTACAAACCCTGGTTAATGAAAGTTGCAGGCTTAATTTTGTCGTGGACAAAAGGTAAATCAATATCCGCTCGATCAGTAATGGAAAAGTATGTTGGATTTAGACCTAACACGCACTGTATCACGCCAATCAGAATCTTCTAAAACTTAACTATTGATAAATCGGTGAAGATATCATTATCAAAAGAACTCAGTGCTTTTATCACAGCAATTTGAATCGACTAAAATTGTCTCTAACATGTTCTTCCACAACCATCTTGTCTGACCACTACTTGCTACTACTACATCATAATCTATACTTGATTCCATTTGTTTATGCCATTTGACCGGTTTAGAGGTGGTGGAAATTGATGGTCAGTAAACCATACGAGTGTTAATCCATCTGTTTCTGAGACCTGTCATTCATTATGCTTTATAAGTCAATCTGATTGATGTTTGTTTCAACACATCTCATCCATACGTATACCTGACAGAGAGCTCTGAATTTTTGTGTAAATGAATCTGGGGTTCTGGCTGTTTCTGTGCTTTATACAACCAATCTCGTGGCTGCTCATAATTTTCTGGTCTCTATCCGCTATACATGATGGTTTGTTCAACATGTTTGCACTTTTCAATATCTTTCTCGGTAAATTCTTCCTTCAATTAGTTCTATGGTACTTGGGATTTTCAGTATTTTCTTCGTCACCTTAATTTTTCATATATGGCAGAAATACGAGCACATATCGCATCCCGTTATTACGTTGAATTTAATTACGTTTTCTACCATTTTATCTCCTAAAAATCGACAAACCTTTTTTAAAATTTTAATTTTAGTCGATTTTGCCTTATAGTAATCATATGTTAGCAAAAGAACATTTTGTCAATTTTCAATACGCATTTTTTTTAATTAATTACATTTGGCGTCTTCAATGCTATGATGTTCGTGTCCATTATAATCTAAATAACCATTGGATGAGAATACAAAGTCTTTAAAAGAGCCTCAAAAAGCTATTTGTATGTTTCTAATGAGTTGATGATCACACCCATTTTATCTACGCACTTAGCATTTAGAAGATACGTTTCCTAAACCAGCCTTGTCCCTCTGACAGTGAGTGAGTGAGTGAGTGAGTGAGTGAGTGAGTGAGTGAGTGAGTGAGTGAGTGAGTGAGTGAGTGAGTGAGTG
>JANTOQ010542901.1:0-10946 GCA_027564595.1 Bythotiara depressa | reverse complement strand
ATTGAAATTTTGAGAAAGATAAACGGCTTTTCCTTTATCATTTACTTCTGGTTCATAGGGGAGGTGCTTGGCGTCTAAACAGCCTGTTTTATTTGTATAAAGAATGTAGTTCATGGAATTACATAATGAACACATTGGTGTTTCTTTTAAAGAATTAAACAATAGAACGTTTTTTACTTCTTCAGAGAAACGTCTTTTTATATAATATATAAATGAGATGTTGTTTCTATTGTTTCAACGTGAGTAACGATGATCTTTTTCTTCTTTTCTTCTTAAAACCTTTCAACTTGGCACAACTAAGGAAATACGGCCCTTGCATTATGTATAAAGTAATCAAGCATTTATGTATTCTGTAGGCGTGCGATCCATCGCACGTGATAAATGAACATGGTGTGTGCCAGGGCGTGCGAGAGCGATCGCACGTCATTCATGGCCAAGACTGTTATAGGTAGAATTTAGTAGAAAATATATTAAATTACTCACATTATGAAATGTTTTAATGCAAAAATAATGAAATAATAAGACCAACTTATTTAATTTTTATGTTACTATAAATTAATTCATCCTAATTCCTTATATATTGTTATGTGTAATATTTCTCTAAGTATGCTAATTTTTCAATGATTAATTAGAAATTAAATTAAATGTTTTTGTTTGTATATTGTTAGGAAGATCTTAATGAGTGCTTATGTGATGTTTCGCAATGACTCTATATAGAAAAGAATTGTTATTTGATAGCCAACTTTGGAGTATTAGGAAAATACAGTAATATAAACGATTACTGATTATTACTGATCATTATTGCACAATAATCTTGTCAGAAGCAGTTTGCTATATATAATTAGTTGCATATTTTATATATTATTAGTTGTGTCTTTTATAAAACAAATAGTCACTTACTCCAACTTATAAGACAACAATTCAATATATTTTTTACATATAATCAATGTTACCTTTTGATCAGGAGATTCGGAGGCTGACAAGGAAATTGGTTGACTGCATAAAGGACACACTGGAACTCTTCTGTCCTAAAAATTATAAAATCCATTGTTTATTACATGTAATACTTCATTCCTTGACTACTTTGGTTTCATAGGGCAAGACTGATTTTATAACAAGTTCAGCAAAACTGAAACTTTCATGAAAATTCAACTAAATACCACTAAAAAGTTGAAATTAAGATGGAAGCCATATATTTAGTTCCCCTCAAAATTGACAGAATCCAAATACAGAATAAACAATTTTGTTTACAATGCACAAGTTTAAAGAGCGTGTTGTATGTAACAGCCAATGTTTTATATAATTCTGTGTTGCATGAACTTAGCAAACTTCTTTAAAATCTTCATAATATAAAGGCAAAAAAGTTTCTTCATGTATATCGATTCCTATAGTTAGTCCTAGGACAAAAAAACAACAAATCTTATCAAAATCATTAAAAAAAGAGGTGCAATTTAGTGGCTCTCAAGAACTGTTGCCAAGTCATAGAGACTGATAATTTATGTAAGTAGGTAATTGAATTTCTTAGGAATGCTATTCACAGCTGTTACAGCTGGAAATGGTCTGGAAATCACATTTTTAACACAATACTACACTGCAATGCTCAACTTTAAGTTGGTTTGACATTTTTTAGTTCTGTAAAATTTACAGGTTACCTTAATTAATGGGCTAACTAATTGGACCAAACTTTTGGGAAAATATCAGAGACACCTAGGGAAAAAATGGGTCCAAATTGGAGAAAATGCCCACAAATGTGTAAAGTACTTTTTGTTGTACTGCAATGCATCAAATAAGACTCCAAAAGTATAATATTTTTGGAGCCAAATTGGTACATTAGCTTCATCAAGCCTGTTGTTACCTAATTCTTGTGCACCACAAATCACTGACATGCATATATATTATTTGTAATTTAAACCTATTTCAATTTTCTTTATGAGAAATATGTATTATTATGTCCATGAAAATTCATATGATTAGCTACTTAAATGTTTAAAAACTTTAGCTAACATAGAGCTGATCCAAAAAATGTCTAGTTTTCTGTTCATGAAGTTTCCCCCTTTTGAATAGACATTACACATTTGACACATCTTTGACTTCCTCTAGAGTAAACTAATCTCCCGCATGCGAAGCTAGCTAGCATAGCTAACTACCTAGAGCTAAGTTTATTAAGGTTTTTATGAAAAGACCTAGACTGCGCTAGAGCTAAAAAATAATGTGTACAAGAGCTATAATAGAAAACAGCTCTGAAAATATATATATATAAGATATGTTCGGACCAATCAGATACCGTTATTTTGCATATTCTCGTACTTTGATTGGTTGTTAGAGATCCCGTCATCAAACTTTTACTAAAATGTAAACAAACAAAGTTGAAAAGGAACTTTCAAAGTTTTGTAGAAAAAGGGGGTTGTAGAAAATGATAATCGCCAGTACTTTACATAGTGTTTTATTGCCTATTTTTAATTTTTTTCTAAAAACAAATGATATGACCAAGTTTTGTCTGAAGTTTACAGCTTAAATTACAGTACCTAAAAATGGGGGTTATTTTCCTCAGATATTTGTATTTCTATAAGATACAATAAGTCGGATATGGTATTTATTAGAGCCCAGACCCTCAGGCATGCTTAGATAAGTCATTTTAGCGGCATTAACAAAAAAAGTACATAGCGGTAACCAAGAAATCCACTGGAAAGTTGTGATGTGAGGTAACAAACAAAAGTAACAAACAAAATAAACACTTTATTTAGGTAAATTTAATATATTTTTAATAAATAAATATCAAGGAAAGGCTATATATTAGCAACAAAAACCCACATGTTGATGGCTTTAGCTGAAAAAAAGATATAAGTTAAATTTGTTAAAATTGATATTTTTTCGAAGTGATTTCAGCACAATCTTTGTGACGTCATAATTCGATTTCCAATTTATTGCGTTTGTAACGGCCGTGTACTACGACAGTATAAGGATATTCTGTTGATTTAGTATCTAATTTTGTTGACAAATCATATCTCAATTTACATGTAATGTTATAAACACCATGGAAAATGAGAGATATTTCCTAAATTCTACTTCACACACATGAGCTAAAGGAGAGCAACCCATTCAGTAACAAAACCCTGTTTGGTAGAGCATCCATAAAACTAGAATGGGGATAGGTATCGACAGGAAACTCAGTAGAGTCACACTTGTCAATTTTCATTCAAAACAATGGGAAGTGTTCTTATTCATTGATTTTGGCACCTTGCCTTGGGATTGTGGGATAATCTTTCCTTGACCAATCAACCGTTATATTTTCTCCACTTATCTGACAATGTCAATAGCGCTCAAAATAACGGCTGATCAGAAACTCAACTATGATCAGCAGAAAGTTTCTTCCAGTGATCATAATGATCAGCAGAAGGTTTTCCAACAATCACCAGCTTCTTTTTGCTTCTTCTTCTAATGTGCCAGTCAATCAATTATTCATTGATATGATATTTCAATAGGTTTGTCTTTGATGAAACAGAAATAAAACTGCAGCATGCGAATATATAAGCATTCAAGGAAGAAGTTATTTTTAAAACTTACAAGATGGTGGTAGGAAATTGGGAAGTCTAAGATGAATAACGAAAGGACCAATGACAGAACGTAGGCTTAAGTATCTGACTGGATGTAAACTCATGTTTTTTTATCAAATAATTGTTGATTGGCAGATTCTTGGTATGATCGGCCAAATTTAAAATCGGCCAATCAGAATGATAGCCAGTGTGTTAAAAGATAACCGTTAGTCAACCGTTACATTTCCTTGACCAATCTGACAATGTCAAACATTACATTTTCTTGACAAATCTGACAATGTCAACACTTACCTTTGCTTGACCAACCCGACAATGATGTTCTTCATATTTTATATGCTCTTTACTAAAACAACATAAAACAACAAAAGCATACAATAAGGAAAAAGTACATAGGAATACAAAATAAAAAATAAAAAATAAAACACAGAAAAACAACATTCTCTTTAAAACAGAACTGATTAGAAACTACTATAGCTCAAATGGGAGTTTTAATTATAATTATGACTTCAATCGCAAAACCTTTAGTGATAACAGTAAGTTAAGTATTAAAGAAGTTATTCTGGATAAAAAAATCATTAATAAATATATATATATATATATAATCTGATTGGTTATATTTGTATTAAGAATATGTTTTAAGAAAAATCACAGACGGAAACTTTGAAGACTACAAAGCCTGTTTTTCATCAGTGCAACTTTCTAATCTCACAAAAATTTAGTGCACTGGTGTCTGCAAGTCTGGAACTGAAAACACCAGCTATTATGTGATAACAAGCCTATTGTGCATTATTTCAAAACTAGAAGAAAAACTTTACTTTCAAAAGTACGAGTATAAAAAGACAGTAAAAATGGAAGAAGGTTTAGATGAAAAAACTCTGTATCTTGTTGTTTTTTATTTCCCACGACGTAATGAAAGAAGAGTCATGAACTTTCTAATAAAAGACGGGGAAACAGGAATGGGTTAAAACATATTTTGAAAAAGAAAAAAAAGAACGGGGTATTCTCTTCATTGATTTTGTACTTGCAATTGTCTGACAAAGAATCACACTTTAGGAAAAGTACATTACAAGCTTAATAAATAAAAAAACACCATAAAAATAAGGCTGGATTGTCCTACTTTCTTTCCTTTCCTTTGCTTTGGAATTTGTTTTTGAAATTGTTGTGTTAAATGCTGCAGTCTTGTACTACCATCGTGGAAGAAAACAAAAGCATTTATTTTATATTTCTAAAGATTTTTAGAAGGACCACCAGAGATCATTGGCATTTCTTTCAAGTAGAGAAATTATGCGATAAAATTATGAGATAAATATCACAAAAATTTGGTATTCCATCGTGTAATTTTTGACTTCTTAATTTACAAACGAACACAAAAATTAATCGCGTAATTTGTTTTCATTAGTGAAACTTTCAATTTTTGTGATTTTAAGTTATGCGATTATTTTAGCACTAGTGAAAAGCAGGCTTAAAGAGCCTAAATTATAGATTGCTAATAAAAATGTATAAATATATTTTTACAGTATTTGTGTTTTAACATATATATTGAGATAAAAACACATATATCGTGTAAAAGATTTCATTCTTATGAGTATGGTTCAGTTGAGCTCGTTCACAAAAATATCTTGTTAGAGAGCACAGCATTATTATTTTTAAAAGATTTTCTAGGTTGAATAATTTTCTGATAAAAAATTCTATATTATTCTATTCTGTGCTTCAAGAATATTGCTTTGTATCTTTAAGTTGTGCATAGTCATTATTTATGCAAAGTTGCTGTTGATTTGGCTGGTGGTGGTGAAGAATATGTGGAATTGTCTTCTCTACACACACAAAAATTATTCTCCTCTCAAAAATCTTTTTGCTTCCCTTCTAAACAAATGCACTCTCCTCTGTATAGTTATTACAGGAGGAAGAGTCATATGACTCAGAACTTAGAAGAAACTCTGCAAGGGAGACATGCCTGACTAAACTCAGAATACTTACTGCAATTACTGTAGAAAGGTTTTTGAATATTAGAAGAAAGAAATCAAGTATCAACTTGACAACTTTTTAAAAGTTGATGATATTATCTTGTTGATGAAATAAGCAGATCTCATTGAAAACTTTGTTGACATATCCTGTTTTTATTTTTATTTTAGGTTAGGACCTTTTAACAGAAGTGCGACGACACTTGTGTGCAAGAAAATCCCTTTATGTTCAAGGCAAATGAGAACCACAAGAAGTTGAATTTAGTATAAATCTTGACCAAGTCATCTATAATGTCAGGCAATCTTCATTGTAAAACAACAAATTTCATTTTTCTTTGACATATCATGGGACTTCTTCGACAACTTATTTATAATCTATTTTTTTGAAAGAAAAAACTTTTGTTTTTATCAAAGTATATATCTCCCTTTTATCATAGTTTTTTCAAAAACCTTATATGGTCAATGTGCTAGGTTTATATGCATCATCATTCAATCATAGGGGTTGATCATTTACTTCCTTTACTAAAGCAATAAGTTTCTTTTCTCATATTAATTTCCAGCATAATCAGGGATTGATGGCAATCTAATTATTGTATAATTACCGGAGCAATCTGCTATCCACAATCTAATTGGATTACAGGAAAAAGTTCCATCTAAATATAATTTTTAACCATATTTACCATCAAAGGATGATAAACATATTTGCATAAATTCGTAACATTGACATATCCTTACCTATCCTTATAGAAGATTACAACACATCCTTACCTATAAGTTATAGAGGATTACAACACACCCCTACCTATGGGTTATAGAGGATTACAACACATCTTCACCTATGGGTTATAGAGGATTACAAAACATCTACACCTGTGGGTTATAGAGGATTATGATAAGATTTCAAAGTAATCCTTTTTGATTTTCAAAAATTTAGACAAAATGTGAGGCTTGGTAATGAAGATATCTTCTCAGATTTTCAAACATTCATAACACTCAGCTCAGTAGAAGAAGAATGAGAGGAAACATTCAATTACTAAATGTGAATGACTTTGGTGACCATCACTTCAGTCATAAAGAATTGTCATAAGAGAATAGCTCCTTAAAATATTGTCTCTCTATCTCTATTTGCATGTGTGAAGAGAACTTATTGTAGCCAATAAATAAAAATATAAAATTTAAAAAATTAAAAAAATTACCAGTATATTCTTTTGCAAGCATCACAGGTGAAGGGAAGAAAATCTACATAAAAATAACAAACATGTAACATATTTGTTAAAATCATAGTCTATTCTTTTATGATTAACAGACAGCACAATGTGGTTAATAGACAGAACAACGTGGTTAACAGACAGCTCAATGTCTTACAAATACTTTACCTGCATGGAAATAGTAAAGTGTCACACAATTGCAGCAAAGTCAGTGAAGCAAAAAGTTTTGAAAGCTGGTGCCAAGTTTAACAGGATTGCTATTAAAAATATGCAGCACAAAATGGAAAGTAAAATATAGAAGATATGTCTAGAAAGTCAAAATATGAGAAAACAAATGCCATATTATTAATTAAGTTTTATTTACCTAATTGATTGCATGCATCCAATGAGCAGTTTTCACCCAAAGTAGGAAATTCCATCTCCCAAATGTACCATGAATTGTTTGCTACTGAAATTAAGTCTCTAAACCTATGCGAGCATAGAAATGTATGTTAGAATGTATCAGAACAATAACAACAAAACAACAACAACAACAACAACACCAAAATACGATTTTAATTGATATCTGCCGTTTTCACATATAATGCAATTTATATTTCATACCACAATTAATTAATTGTCACTTTGAATGAGAATACAGTAGAAAAAATTATTGTTACAATAGCGTCTGAAGAAATGATTAACAAATTTTAAACCAGTTACAACTGTGAATATTTTATTGCTTGATTGCACATTCACATTTTCTTTGAAGCATTGTATTCAGTTAGATTTTCTACATACATATCTTATAAGAAAGCAAAAATATTTGAGGATTTATCATTAGAGCAAATAAAAATAAATAAACAAGAATAATAAATACACAACATACAGTACACAGAGTTCATTGGAAAAAATGTTTTTGGATGCTACTGCTACCCAACATAAAATGTTCTATATTAGTCCACAGAGATATATTTCACACCAAAAGATAGATACTAAGTAACAGCAGGAGCTAATACAGGCTTTGAATTTGGGTGGCACTAGCTATTGCAACTAACTAAGTAAAGACCAACTGTAAAGAACGGAACAATAAAAAATTATATGGACATTTTTGATTAATTTGGGGGCATGATAATTTCGCGCCCAATAGCACTTTATTGAATGCTATTGAATATGTCCTGTATTAGCCCACGAACAGGTAATAAATCTTATATTATATACATTAATTATATAAATATTATTACATATTACATTATATTATATTAAAATATTGTATCTTCTTATAACACTAGTTGAATTATGTACACATTTCTTCTAACATCTCATAATTGTTTAAACAAGTAGGATTTTAGACATTTTTCAACATTATTCATCTGTCAAAGAAAGAAATTAACAAAACATAAATTATATAATGAATTTATAGTTGTGGAAAAAGTTTGAATATTTACAGTGAAATATAATAACATTATTGTGTAGGCCTTAAGGTACACATAACCTTCAGCATAGGGTTGAGGAAAATCATGAATACATTTTCATATATTTATTTTCAGGTCACAAAGCTTGGTTCCCACTTAGGATTAATTCGCGTTAACTTGCGTTAAACAGGTGGTTTAAATTGTGCTAATTTTTAAAAACGTAATGGAGATGTTCGCAGGTAGTTGATCTTTCTTGATCTTTGAAAATTAACTCGAATTAACTCAGTTTAAATCTCAACGTTGGAAACAAAAAAATTTGTTTCCAAGAATGAAATTAACTTCACGTTAATTTTTTAAACCTAATAGATCAAAAGAAGCCAGCAAAAATCATATTCAGCATGACAAAAATCATGGAATAGTAGAACTCTTCTTCAGTGTTTTCCAATTTTATAAAGAAAAAGTAGGTCTTCAAATAAGATCAAAAATAATATTATGGCAGATTAAAAATGCTTGTCATTTCAGGAGGAAGCACTTCTCTCAGAAAAAGTTAGGTGTTTTCACTGTCTTTTTTATAAGACACAGAAAGTATACAAGGAAAATGATGCTGTCAGAAATGCCTAGAATTAGGTTGTAAAAGGTTGGACTTCACAGAAATTGGCAAGATTTTTTATTATTCTTTTAAAAGGTTTGTTTGTTTCAGGAGAGTTTAGCACACATGTTTGCTACAACATAATGGCTATAAAGTGCATTATTCATTATATTATTTATTATATACATATTCACTATTCTTCATCTACGCCTACTGTACATAATCTAACACATCCATTTTCTGTCACGACATTTTTGAAAAGAGTTAAAATTGTTAAATACTGCATTAATATATATTTCTAAGTGTAAATGCTGAAGATGATCATGCGAATTAACCCAAAATATAAAAAATTAAACCTTTAGAATTAACGCGAATTAATCCTAATTGGGAACCAAGCTTAAAAGTATATATATTTATTAAAAATTAATATTTTATTTAAAAAAAAAAACTTATTTGCCTGTCAATATTCAAAGTGTGAAAAGGTACAACCACCTCGTATTTTCTAGTTGAAAATTATATAATCGGAAAGCTCATGTTCTAAACTCCAAAACCATGTTTCAAGTTTTTTTTACTTTAGTGACGAAAATATCAGGAAAATGTGTTACTCCCACACCCCTCTTTATTCATTCATATCTCACTACCAAAACAATTTTAAGAAAAAATGAGACATGGTGTTGTAGAGCAAAGATCGCTGAGTCGAAAGCAACGTTTTCCTGATTTTCCCTTTTCAGTCTTCAAAGTTAGGGAATAGCACGAAAAAACATTTCTGAGAAACAGCCTTTTAAAGTTTATTATGGGTGAATAAACTTAAAATAAATAAACAGATAAGATTGCAGCTGATTATGTCCAGGAGGTGTGTTTGTTTACTCATCTCTTGGTATAGTCTTGTAATTTCTTACAATAAGTTGTAATTTCTTACAAAATAAGAAAGAAAAGGAAGGGAAAACTGTTAGTTACCATAGCAACAGTTAGTACAAATGCTAGGAAGATTTATCTCTCCTTGTACTTTTATTTATTTTATTTACTTATTTTTTTCTGGTGAGAAATTTACCTTTCTAATTTTAGATAAATTTTCTACACAAAATAAACTTTTAAATTATATAAAATTTTCATTTTGGCAAAAATATCAATTTAAAGGTTATGTGTATCCTTAACCTGTCAAACAAAGAAATTAACAAAACAAAAATAATGCTGTAATACCATTGTTTTTGCCTTATATGGTCAATGTAAATAATTGTGAGTAGTGTTGAAGTCTTTATAATTGTTTTGTAAGCTTTAATTTATATTATAAGCTTCTGATGGATGAAAATGATAATCATTCTCTTAATTAATGAAAACAAAATATTTGTAGGTAGACAGGTCCTATCCTAGGCCAAAAGAGGGTCTGGTTACTACTCCTCTGAAATACCTGGAAAATGTACCTTTTTTCTTAAAATTTTACAAACATCTGAGAGAAAAATTGACCATAAACTGTTACAGTCAATTTTTCACTTTTTCACTACAATCAGACTCTTTTTCACTAGCACCAGACTCTTTTTCAATACTTTGAATATGACCTGGTAGAGTATGAAAATAACCTTAGTTTAGTTTTACTTTCAACACATTTCATTTTTATAAAGGTGTCTGGTGGTTGGTCTTGAACTGCATTTGTTTAAATTCCATAAAAAATCATTCAGACCACCACAAAATACAATAATTATTATGAAACACATTAGTTGTCAAGATTTCTTGTGTCAATAAAAATTAAATTGTGTCTGGACGAAAAAATAATACATTATATGGTAACAAGATATAGTGAAGATATATATATATCTTGTTTAAATACATTATTTTGGGCATGTAATTTGATAGTAAATGATACTACGAGAAACTTAAACATTGTTTATATTCGTTATATATTTTGAAATCCAGAGGTCTTCATCAGAATAAAAACATACAAATTTATATTCACAGTATAATATTCATAGTATAATAAATATGTTTTTTTAACTATGTTGTCATTACTTTGTGGTCAAACCAGACAACAAGACACAATCTTTAGATCATTTTTGTTAAAGGGATCGTTCTCTTAAAAATCAAGTAAGCTTTAAAATAACCACATTACAAATGTAATTATTATATTATTATATTTGTTTAATATTGCATCTATAGGAAATAAGGCACGACGAAAGTTTGTTCCATCGTCCTTCCGCCATTTTATTTTGCTTCCCGCTCATCTGTCTTTCCTGAACGGCTATTTT
>JANTOQ010542790.1:0-10946 GCA_027564595.1 Bythotiara depressa | reverse complement strand
CCCGCGCTTAATAATTGAATGTAAATTATGAATACGCGGGAACTCCCGAAATTTCCCGAAAATATTTTGGACGTGCCATAAGTCGCCCGAGAAGTGACTCGTTACTTGCTACCGGTGAAATGTAATTGCAAAATAATTACATCTAAACACTCATACCGCGTTCCATCAAACTCATACCGCGTTCCATCAAACACTCATACCGCGTTCCATCAAACACAGCTGGCCCCTCCCGACTTTTTTTTGCCATCTCCCGCTTTTTGAGAAAAGCCACAACAAAAAAATGAAACAACCATTTGTCATTTATAACCATTTTCAGGCTTGTGGTTTCTTCGATTTCGTTATCGGTGGCTGTGCTCTTTCCCCACCGTGCTGGTTCTCAGTTGCAGCTACCATCTTACATTCTTGATTTACACCACGTCTCGCGCTGGAGCCAAGGTTCGGTGAGTGTGGAAACACTAGGAAAACAAACGGCCGGTAAAAATGGTCCTGGAAGCTTTCCTCGTCAAACGTTAAATGGCAGTGAACATGTGTAACATGGACATAAGGAAGAGAGCTAAATGCACAGGAAAATGGACTGCTTATAGGGGTTTTGACACTGGAAGATGGCTGAAATAGCGACAGCCATATGGGGGGGGCTTACAGCGCCCCCAAAACCGCCAGCTGTAATCGCCGAATCACTTACGTGATTCGGGGAAATCTGTTCCTGATTTCTTTAATACTCTCCCGATTTTTTTCTCCACAGGGTTGGCACGTCTGCATTCACTATGTTAGTCTTGTTTCAGAAAAAAAAGAATAATTTAATATTTTAGTTCATAATGTGTTCGGAGATTAATCAAACCCTTTCATAATGTGTTCGGAGATTAATCAAACACTTTCATAATGTGTGCGGAGATTAATCAAATCCTTTCATAATGTGTTCGGAGATTAATCAAATCCTTACTCCTTTTTTATATATATATCATTTTATTATATATATATTATTTTATTATATATATATATTATTTTTCGCAAGGGAGTAACTATTGTAGTTGTTTTCAAGTGTCCATAAAAAAGAACGGCACAGTAGTTGTTGATTGGAAACTTGTAAAAACTCACGAAAAACTTCGAAAGATGTTCTTATTTCAATGTTCTCCTTGTTTTGTGACGTAACAATGCACCCAAATGGACCAGTTAAGGATATGGCGAGTCCCTTCTGTCCAGGCGTACTAAAAAATCATGGTAAAATAGTAACTCCGCGAATTTTAAATCATAGGTAAACGAAGTATTGTGTCTCTTATATCTGGAAACACTCTCGCGTCAATTTTGGAATAAAATTCTGGCTCCGTTTGGCTCCTATTGCTAAAACAATTATGCCGGAAATCGTAGTATAGAGTCTACTTTCTCTCCTTCTGCAGCTCTACCATTCTCGTGTACATGCTCACTCTTTATGTACTCTCCATCTGTGTGGTTATTCATCATCGTTAAAAATAAACATATACCAACATTCTACCGAAAAATGTCAACAAGCTATCTTTTTTCGACCCACAGTAGCAGGACTAGATTTGAAATTGGGGAGAAACGATCATATTAATCGTACATAAAAGTGCCTTGTTGTATTTAAGTCTGTCCTGCAGTGTATTTATGAGAATGCTAACATGAAAATTGTTTTCATTTTTAGTGCGCAAAGACAGTGCTGAAAAGACGTTCGAAATGTTAGCCTGTGACAGTTATTGTTATATAGAAAATCTTGACGTATTATTACCTTATATAGAACTCTGGAATCAATGCGAGCTAAAATGTACGAAGAGATTTGAAGTAAACAAAAAGATGTTAAAGAAGATTGGGTAAGTGAGCTTTTGTTACTAAAAGTTGGATAGATTATTTTATAGACAAACTAGAAGCCTGTCGGCTTGAAGATTTCCGCCATCACACAAACTAGGGAATAAAACAAAGAGAAGGCTTTTTATAACCAATTTTGTACAAATATGTATTGAAGAATAACGTTAATGCACAAAGGAATTATACTTACACGTTTTGTCTCCAATATACCCTAGAACGTTCAAAAATGTTATAAACTAGATTCAGTGGTCACCACTGAGGAATATGAGCATGCTGGTTTAGTCCCTGTTCGTTGTTATGTAATGAAATGACGAGTAGTACACGTACTGAACCGATGCACACATACGCTGTTTTTATAGACATAACGATTATAAGCATATATAATATATAAGGCTCGGATTGCCCTGAAAATTGGGCATACCTTAAGCAAAATGTCCTCAAATTTATAAGCATAAATTAGCCTCAACAAAATTTTCGTAATGTCCATAAAAAAACACAGTGTAGTTTCCGATAACAATCTTACGGTATTTTGAATTATGAAACAAATTCTAAACGAACAGGAACAGCCTATTGGGCCTGTTATCCGCAAGGCTTTGTTTTGGGTCTATTACAGGCCTATTTTGGGTCTATTACAGTAAGTGGGGTTTTTGGAAAAGTTTGAGCTGCAAAAACTATATCGTGTATCCGTGAATTCTCAAAATAATTACACACATTGTACATAATAATAGCATAAGGTAATAATAGGTAAGTCGTACATGCAAGGCCTTTCCGGTCCCCCAAACATGTCAGGAACTGCTCGTACTATACACTAAAACGGTACACTCAAACGGTATCACTTCTGCCAGAAGCTCATTGTAGCCGCCGGGTTTTCATGTCAATATTCGCAAGTGTAAGTACATACAGCAAGTATAAGTACATACATCAAGTGCCAACAGTGATATAATTATAATATATGCAACATGTAAACAACGTTTTAGGCTAAAGTACCAAAAATAATTGTAAAAGTTTTGCGAACAAACATTTTCTGCATCTCTACGATTGTATGAGTTAGCTACTATAGTTAAAAACTAAATTTATGCACGAAAAAGTCAGGAGCTTTTCCCTGAAAACAGTATCAAAATACTAGTGCGTTAGCTCTAAATATTCTTAAAAGTGGCGTATACATAGTTACTAAGTCACAGACCATGAATAGTTTAGTTTGAACACAGTGGTAGCATAAAAATAGAAAGGTTTATGCGATAAGTGATTTACAGCTAAAATGTCAACATTTCGCATACTTTTTCCCTTCTTTTTTTTATACTTAGCTAGCTCTAAACGGTTAGAAATTATATGTACGCATTGATACTATATGCGAAAGATAGAAAAGTATGCTTTGAACACAGATGTGGCAAAATAATACAAAATTTTAAGCGAAGTTTCGTCGTGTTTTATAAGTCTAAAAAATAATTTAAAAGTTTCACGACAAATTTTTTTCTACATCTTCACCATACGTACTAACTGCTAGTGTAGCTCTACTAAAAAATTACAGTGGCAAAAATAATTCAGAATAACAAAGTAAAAAAAAAAAAACTTCAAAAACACTTATTTTGAGGTACTTAGCTAGCTGCAAATTATACCAAACTAACCAAGGAGCTAGGGGAACATTCTACTACGTGTTACAAAGGGTCTCGTGGTATTTAAGAAGGAAATATAGCTCAACAGGGGGTAAAAATGGCGATAGAGTGTAAGCTAGCTAATCCTTTTGTACGTTAGCTAGCTCCAAATGATACCAAACTTCCCAGGGAGCTACCTCGCATATTGCTCTCACTACTACAACTGTCTTCGCTAATATAAAAAGGATAACATAGCGAAATAAACGCGTTTCGACAGCGACAAAGTGTAGCTAGCTAACTTGTTCAAAGTGACTTCATGGATTCAATTAAACTAACGTTAATCAAGCCAATCGAATTGCTTTCCGAAAAATTACGTCAAAGCAAACAAATCCGATTTTTCTACGCTACATTAGCCTGAGCATTTACCGATCGAAGTGCATTGGAAAGTACCGTGTTAAGGCTGAAGTTTCTCGAGGAAACGCTCATTTTAAAGATTCTCCGCCGCAGGGCGGAAATCAATCATCTTTTGAAAGTACATATACAAATCTTTACTCGGGAAATATTTTTTCTAGACAGGAAGTATCGAAGGGTTGAATTTTTTTAATGCTTTACTCCACCGTCGGAACATTTCAGTATGTATAAAATACAAACAGGTTATAATTTCCTATCGAGGGAATAATTACCTTAGTGAAAATGGTCCTTTAAAGCCGATTTCCACTTAAAATTTCCACATAACTGCGCATGCGCTCTGACGTATAATCCAGTATTTTGCGTTAATGAACATACTCTCTAATATTTTCCACGAGAAAAATTCTGCCCATGCTGAAAAAAATAAGTTAAGTCATAGAGGAATTATAGTAAAGAAATCATTGTTTTTTTCGAAATGTCTGACAGTTGCTTCATTTTGTCTCATTCCCATACCATAAAATTGTTGTAGATTAACTTTACACGGTTTCTAACGGTTTTTAACCAGAACAAATGCGTTAAAAACTACTATGTTCAATAATACAATAAGACGCTTATGAAAGAACTTGAAGCATGTACATTCCCACTTTCGAAAGCAAATTCTTATTTTATGCTCCAAAGAGCCACAAAATCTTGTAACTGGTTAATTGTTGAATTATTAGGAAGAGGATATATGCTTTAAATTCACTACCTTCAATATTTATCTGAACTACATCGTCAATTCCCCGTGTTAACGTTTTCATCCATTTTACTACTGAAGCATCAAATTCTGTTCGTTCCCATTTCCAATTTCCGTTATCACGTGTTTTGTTACTGTCAGTCTACTGCAAATATTTATTAAAGAAACAAGTATTATTCAACCAGGACAACTCACATATTTTACTTTATAGATAAAGTAAGGGTGCATTTGATTCGCACTTCTAAACACTCCAAACAATCTAAATTCGTCTGAAATTAAATTATTTCGCATTTCCAGATGGTTTAGATTGCCATCTAAAACATCCTACCTCGGAGCAGGAAGATTTTTAGATGGGTTCAAAACCATCCGTCCATTTGTTTCGTTCCGCAGCGCCATCTAAACCATCCAAAATCAAAGCAAACCCGAAGTCCAAACACTCCATGCTCAATATCGGTGCGAGTCTCATCTCCATATATGGAAGAAGCATCAGCCATTGTGGTGCCTCGTTGATCCCATATTTTTTAGAAAAGCAAACAGCCTAAATTCTAAAAATGTGTTAAAAGTAATGAAAACCAGATCGTCCAGATTTCATTTGTTTCACACAGGAGACGAGATGGATTATCTGGATGGTTGAGACCTGCGGATCAAATGCACCCTTAGTATTCTGAAAAGAAGTATCTAGCACGTGATCACAATGGCTGCAGGATTGTCATTTAGAGAATTACCTCACAAATAGGAATTTGTCTAAATTGAATAGCGAGACAAATAGTTTTGTTGAATATACTTTTTCCATTTCTTTTAGCAATATTGATGCGTTTCAGAACATTCTTGATTGCACGCTTGAGTTACGTCGTTGTCTGGATGACAAAATATTCCCTGTAGCTTGTACAAATAGAAAGGAAATGACACGTGCTGACAAGTTGTTAAAGGATGTTTGCAGGTCACTAAACGGTATGGACTTAGCTAATTCTTATAGAAAAGAGTACCCTTATCAGAAGCTTATTTTCTTTCTTGAAACGTTCATAAATTTCATCTTATAAATTATTATTTCCTGTTTATATGAGTATGAGACCGGTTTTACGTCGATATAAGAGGTCTTGTAAGTTACGAGCGAAAGCAACTGAGATTCTGCAGCGTAGACGTTGAAAATAATGAAAGATAAAATCCTAACTGTCTAAGATTCGGATTACATTGCTTTCGATTCATAGTTCAGTATAATGGTCTGTCTCCCAGGAGATTTTCATCTTCTCCGCCATAGAATTACTTTTGCTTTTTAAGTTCGTTTCTTCATGTAGCTGGTAATATAGCGATGGCGATATGAGTTATCTGTGTGTATAATCTGTAAGACTCGATTTCCCAGTTGTAACGTTTCTTATTACTATCCATGTCTATAAACAAACTAGTTAATAAATCCTTTTAGATTGATTTGAAACTAAAACCAATTCGACTATAAAAGGAGAACTGACTCGTACTTCGCATACGACCACAAGCTAATTAGTGTCATATTCGCAGTGTCACATTCCAGCTAGCGACACATTCGCAAGTTTTCTCCCCAAAAAGAAAGAAAGAAAACCGTTTTTGATTAGAAAATGCTACCCCGTAAGGGGCTACAAATTGCTGGCAATAAAGAATTTCAGAGGAAAATTCCCAAATGTACATTTTTATCCTTCCTACATCACAAACAAATACAACAAATCTTGGAAACAGAAAAGTGGAAGAACCGAAAACCTTTTCTTAGTAGACAAACCTACCCAATATAGTCTTGCGAATGTGACAATTCGAATGTGACGCCTGCTCGAAGGTAAGGCTAACACGCTTTTGATCATCGTGCGTTGATTCATTATGATCAAAGTGGAAGTTTTTATTTCTTCAACGAAATGTTTTCAGAGCTTAAAATGTTTTCAGATCTTAAAATGTTTTCAGAGCTTAAAAGACAAAGTTCTCTATAATTAAAATTGCGGCTAGCTTCTTATTGGAAGCGTCATTGGGAGGCGAATCTAGTGCAGACAAAATTCTTTCATTAAAACACTACTAGATCTATATCGGGGAATCGGAATTTATAACACTTCACGGGTTCAAAATACACTCTTCATTTGACAGCGATCTCGCAAGAGCGACTATATATATATAGTCTAGAAAACGTTGTAGTCCAAAGAAGTATCAGAGATTATCAGATCCTGTATGAAATAAGTACTTCGCTTTCACAGATCGGTTTAAAGGTGGTACAGCCCCAATGAGCTTTTCAGATGAATCGTTGCAAGATCTAGTAAACAAAGAAATCTTGGAGAGGAATAACAAAACAAATAAATGTGTGGGAGCATCCGTTTATAAAGCAGAAGCAGGAAAAGTTATTGTGATCACAAATCATATTGAACATCTTCACATAATTACTTCATCTCGTCAAGGAGATTTAAAGGTAAATTAGTGGATTAATGCATTTTATAGCCATACAACCCCGTAATGCATTTTATAGCCATACAAACCCATAATGCATTTTATATCGATACAACCCCATAATGCATTTTATATCCATACAACCCCATAGATGTAGATGCCAGACCCTCATATGTTTGAAGACAAAAATATTTTTTCGATAACATTACCAGAAATGGGTTGTTGTTGTATTGATAAGGATTTCCACGGGTTGCACAATTTTATTAATCTTTCCCCTCATATCATATAGTTGTTTTCTTTAATGCGCATCATTGATTTATATTTTAAAAATTATCTTAGGAATTAATTTTTTTATATAATTGGGCACCTACCAAAGAGCACGTGACGTATCTAAACACGCTATTTAATAAACGCATACATATTTTTAATTCCTTACTTTCAGACACATTAAATATCAGACATTTTTAGCTTCATGTCTTACGTCGCATAGAATGGAATAGAATTCTTGTCATGTAAATAGAATGATGCTATCCATGATGTTTAGATGGTGTTGTGAGTACAGTAGAAATTCCAACTTTGTCACAAATATCCTCTATGGAGGAGAGTCATAATGTCACCAAGGGTAAGATTTTGATGACACTTCATCTGACCAGCTTTCCAGTTTCACGATAACTGTAAGGTACAATTTCTAAAAATCATACATTTAATTTTAATTTTAAGTCTGTCTTATTTTCCTACAAGTATAATATATACGAAATAGCGGCTGTTTAAAACATTGATTACAGATTTCACGGGAACGAGGCTTTATGAAACTTTACAGATGATTTGCAGTGTTGACGTTTTTATTCGGAACGGACCGAAGACGACCCGAAATGGTCGACTAGCTGGCAGGCAAAACAATGCGACGGCTTAATGGCGAAGAAGGAAAATCTGGTTATTTTTTAGAGTTGCAGAAATAAAAGCTACTAAAAGAAATTAGCTTCCGAGAGAGTGAATATAATGACATTAAAAAAAGCTCGAAAGAAAAAGATGACTTCGATGATAAGCCTTGTTAGATATGAATTACGCTTGAAAGAGAGCACACACAAAGATTAGGGCGGCAATTGAATAAAGAATAAGATAGCTTATAGTAATGATTGTAAAATTTGCCGACTTTAATATTTTAGCATATATTAAATTTAAATTTCTGAACGCAAACAAACATATATATATTACTTATTTTCTTAGAGAATCAAACAAAAAAGATGTACATTAACAAAAAGCTCGATTTACATTTTTTTTAAATATTGTACTGACATTAACAAAACACTACATAAAGCTCGATTTACATTTTTTTGAAATGCTGTAAGGGCATTAACAAAACACTGCAAAAAGCTAGATTTACGTTTTAAAATATACTGCACTGACATTAATTTTAATTTTAATTCTTGTTTTGTGAGATATTGTTGGTAATATTCTGAAAACAGATCAAAAACCACCTCTTTGCTCAATTTTGGCACACATGCTGAAGAAAATGCTGGCCTCAGCAAAAACATGCTAATATTAGAATTTTTTATGTCCATATGTTTACATTGAGTTTTACTATATGCATGGCAAGTTTAAAAACCTTAGGATAAACCGTTTCGGAGATCGGCCCCGGATTATTTATCCCCTTCAAAAGCCCGTCATAAATAAATAGGATTCCATCATCGACCAACTTGAAATGGCTCAAAGTTCTAGAGTTTAGCGAAAATGAAATCTACCAATCTATCTATCTAGTATGATACAACTGAAGATAAGATTGATAAAAGTTTGAGAGGTTTTAATGAAATCTCAATTAACTATGTTTATCTTTTCAGAAAGTATTCTCAGACGCTGCTCACATAGAAAAAACTATGGAAGAAACCTTAATAAAGAAAGGGGAAAGATACTCCTGGGATGAACAACTTGGATACCTTAATCCTAATCCACTACATTTGGGTATGGCATGCACCTTCACAATAAGAGCGTCCATTACAAACTTTGAGCAGGTTAGTGTAGTACAAACTTTGAGCAGGTTAGTGTAGTACAAACTTTGAGCAGGTTAGCGTGGTACAGACTTTGAGCAGGTTAGTGTAGCGAGTGATTGTTTTAGACAAGATAATATAGTTTTTATGTTGTATTTGTTGAGTTTGTTTTGTTTTTATGTTGTGTTTGTTGAGTTTGTTTTGTGTGTATTTGCTTGGAGCTCTGAAAGTACGTACGTAACACAGGGCTGCATAATCCACGCAAGGACAGTAATGTAGACTCGCAACTTTACATGTTAACATTACGAGTTGAAATCGCTGGACACAGTGTGGTGGACGCCCACTCCCATATCACATTACTGGAAAGGCTTGTGGCTCACACAACAAATGAACATGACCTATGAGTTTCTACAAGTTTAGTACGAAGAAGTCGTCTTTTCACCGTATCCAGAGATTTCAACTCGTATAAAGTTGTGAGTACAAGCTATCATTGTGAGTGTCATACTATCATTGTTCCCAGGGGCGTAGGGTGTGAATTAAAAGGGGATCGGATTTTCGATTAAGATGGCAAGGCAACCAAAATGGGCCGTCACAACATCGGTATCCGCTAGTGGGGAAATCAGAATAGAAACAAAATCAACAAAACCAGATGTTACTTCAAGTTACTTGTGAAAGAAATATATACGAGTAAGGATAAATAAGTGAATGATACAAGTGACGCGCAAAAAAAAGTTTTATTATTCTAACAACAATAATTTTCTTTTAAAATATTCTCCATTTTCATACTGACTTGTATACAATCTTCTCTCGCATTCGCAAGACGTAACAGGAAACGTACAGCCTATTTTAAGTAAAACAAAATCACACACCGTGATGGCCTCAGGAAGAGAAGCTGAACGAGATTCTGGTTCACAGCATTTTTTCTTCCAACCACGCCAATGAGCTTGACAGGTCGTTTTCATACTTATCATTATTATTTCCTCCATGTCCAATTTATCACTCGCACATATAATTGCTGGAACAAAATCATCGAGTATACAATTTTAAAATATTAAAATTTACTACATTTACCTGTAGTCGCATGGCAGTAAGATCGCATATCAGGAGATTTTTACGGTCTCTATTGTAAAACGTATTACGACAATAATAGAGTAAATCGAGTCTGCTAAGGTTACTTTGCGATGTACATCGTATAAAATAAAACTCTGTAAAGCACTACTTCACAGACAGTCGTTAAAAAGTAAACTGTTCACAAAAAGCAAAAATTCGTCAATTTTAAATACCGAAAGTAAACATTTAGGCTCTTGCAGCGTTTTGAGGACAGTTCCTTCTGAAGCGCCTTTTCCCTTCTATCTTTGTCGGGTATGGCAGGTATGGTGGCGGATTACCCCCTCTTCCCTCCATAACCTTTGATATAGACGTGCAATAACAATATAACTTGGCACATAAATACTTGGGGGCAACACAAAACATTTGGTCACTGTGCTGATGACCTCAGCAAACACATTTTCGCCTATTTGTCACCAAGAAATTTGACACCTACTTTAAATGTTCTAAAATAAGTCTGGGGTTGTTTAATCAAATAGAATTAGCTTATTTGACTATTATTTCTAATTTCTAAACAAAACTTTCTTTCCAAAGGTATAATATCGTGACATAGAAAATATTTTTTTACCACCGTTATTCCAAATAACAAAATATTTGCGTCAATTTGTTTCCAAGAAAATTTTAGAAAAAGTCACATTATCACATTATCAAAGATATTTAAATCAAACTGACAGGGGCGGTCCTGTGTAGGAGCGCAACAGAACATTTCGATTCACAATGTTTATGTTTAATTTGCCTTTATAATTTGATTATTCCACCATGTAGCTCCGTTAAATATGGTGAATTACAGCACAAGCCTTTATCGAAAAGGGAGTCGTACGCACTCATTGACCCCCCCCCCCCCCCCCCCCCCCCCCCCCCCCCCCCCCCCCCCCCCCCCCCCCCCCCCCCCCCCCCCCCCCCCCC
>JANTOQ010542679.1:0-10948 GCA_027564595.1 Bythotiara depressa | reverse complement strand
AAACACAATTTCTTGGAGGATAAAAAAATTTACCTCTAGGTCGAAATTACCCCCTGAAACTAAAATCTAAACACAATATACAAAAATGTTTACTTACACAATAACCTAAAAACAACAAAAAACTAATTTATAACGAAAAAAAAAAAATTCCAAAAAAAATCCAAAAAAAAATTTACACCCTGTTTATCAGGTGGAAATTACCGCTGGAAAAGTTTTTTTCCAAGAAATGAATTATGCCATTGTGAAGGTAATAAAAAAAATATTAAAAGTCACAAAGTTTCAAAGATATTGACCAAGCCAATAAAAAGTTATTAAATAATATGTAACTGGGGGGCCTCAGGGATAACCCTATTTCAAATGGTGGGGCAGTCACATCTTATTTAATAACTTTTTATTGGCTATTTCAATTTCTTTGAAACTTTGTGACTTTTAACATTTTTTTATTACCTTCAGATTGATATAAATCATTTCCCAGTTTTTTTATTGGCCGAAAAATTACGTTTTTTGTAAACTATATACAACCATTTTCAATTGAAGCACCACAATTCTTAACGCTAGACCTCTTCTAGATCCCAAGAAATATGAAATTGAAAAGACTAAGAGTCTTTTTGAGTTTGAGTAAAAATATGCTGGCATCAGCAAAAAAAACACGTGACTTTATGGTGCCATTTTTATTTGAAACTAAGAGAACATTTCTACCAGGTTTTAACATCAGACTATTTGTAGAACCTGAATTATGGAAAAAAAGAAAAAAATGCTGATATTAGCGTATTTTGCTGACGTCAGCAAAAAGTCGCGTGACTTATTGCTACCATTTTTAGCTAACATCAATTATTTTAATTAGACCTACCTTCGTACCAAGTTTTAAGGTCATAGTACTAGTAGAAGCTGAGAAAATTTTGGGAGGGGGTCAAAGAAGCCATGTGAAATAAGGTATACAAAAATGCCCATGTGTAATAGGGTTAATGTCAATACAGTATTTGTGAAATGTAAATTGAGCGTTATTTAGTGTTTTGCTAATGTCAGGACAATATTTTTGAAATGTATATCTAGCCTTTGGCATTTTTCTTATTTGTGTATCATGTAATTTAGATATCCTTTTGTTTGACTCCTTATGTAGGTACGAGATGCAAGTTCCCTGCTACTTCTGTACACAGACTTACTTTACTTGACGCGATCGTCGTCCCTGCAGTGTGCAAGTTGATAAAATAACGAATTCCTCCCAGAATGTTTACTCGACTCGTAATGTTCTTCAACGCTTTTCTATAATTAGTTTGACATATTTAGTGACCCATTGCGCGAAATGTTAAGAGAATTATGTTAATTCCTCTGTAGCACAGGTTTAAAGGTGGGTCTTTTACCCGTGATAGACTTGGTCTGGTACCAAATACCATAAACTCGGGTCTCCCCTTTTAAGGTGTACTACAAGCTCATTAAATTGATGGAAATCGTTAAGTAGATGTTCTAATACTTCAATGTTTTTGTGCGAAATAAACCAGAAGGTATCATCTGCATATTTTACTATCTTGCTGTGTGCTAAAGTGTTCACTGAGTCATTAAAATGAAGTAAGAATAACAGCGGTCCGAGGATCGAACCGTGAAGTACGCCACAGTGTATTTGTTTTGGATCCGAGAGAACCACACACAGGGATCTTTCAAATAGGTATACCTTTGGTGTATGATGGCATCATTTATGCCAAAGTTGCGTAATTTTGAAAGCATGGAAGCATGGCTCATTGTATCGAATAACTTTACTCAAGTAACATAAACCACTCCAGTTAACTCCCTCTTATCCATACTTTTTCGAATATTATGAATAAAACATGTAGCTGCATGTTTGGTTTACCGGTTCTCAAGAAAAGCGGATTTGTAAATTGAGGTTATTAGTTTCAAGGTATAACATAACTTAAAAATGAACACATCTTTCCATTATCTTTCATGAAATTGGACGTATGGAAATACAGTGCACTAAATAGGTAAACAATATCCAGATAGATCCCTGAAAAGCTGTTATATCAGGAATACTAATATATTCATTTTAAATATACCATTACGATTGGGAATTTTCTACTAGAGGAGTTATTGCCAGATTGCCCGGTACGAATAAGGCTTATGTATAAGAAAAAAACACTTATTTAAATATTTTTTTAACATTCGGCGGAAGGCACATATGTTGGTCCTGCCTATTGCTATTCACATTCCTGTTCTTATTCACACAGCTTTACGTACAATAATATGTAACAGAGTGTCGCACTAGATCACTAACCTGTATAAGATTTGCATTCGGTTGAATTAAAGTGCATTGGACAAATACATCGGTAATAAGGATGTTCACATGTATCAACACATTTTCCTTTTCGGCATGGTTTTAATTGATGAGAAACGTGCCCAACCTCTTAAGAAAGGAAATATTATCTGCATTTTTCTGTAACAAAATCTATACAAATCCAGCTATAACGGATCAACTGACCATTATGGAGCGCCAAAACCGGCTTTATTACTAACGTTACTTTATAATACTATAGCGAAATTATAACACTATCATTACTGATTATAATACTATTGAGATAATGTAATATTAATTGCACAGGTTTTAATGCTACCAATATTGTTATAATTGCATGTCATAGTTGTAATTTATATAACTAATTTTTAACCTGATTTTATAAAACTTTCTTTCAACTTTATAAAACTTTCTTTCCATTTTATAAGACTTTCTTAATCATTTTATAAGACTTAAGTCTATCCTGCGTTTGCCTCGCCTATCTCAAACACCACGATGCGAAATATTAAGAAGTCTGACATTTTTTGCTACCGAGCCGAAGAAGAGCTGCAGCACTGTAAACAAAGTTCAGTTTGTTGTTTCTTGGAAGTTTGCTGGTGTTGATTATTTGTTATTCTCAAGATGCTTACGGTTTGTTTTTAATGTTGGCTGCCGAAACAAGCAAATCGAAGGGCACTGATTTCCAACGATTTTTAATAAAGTGAAAAACAAAATAATTTACTAACTATAGCTAGGGCGAAGAGAAATACTAGAGAAATTTGGTTTAGAAAGAATAATGTATGATTGTTAACACCATATGGGTATTTTTTATAATGATACTGATGAAATTATGCTCTGTACTGATGATTCTTCTCGAAAAAGGAAGGTTTGTTTGCATGCGAGGTGATAAAAGATGTGACAAAAGGCTTTTCTTATAGATAGCTAGCTAGGCTGGCTACAGACCTTTTGGTTCAAGCGAAGTTTTGATAGCAACTTTCAAATTAAGCTCCATATATTTTTAGCCAGCGTTCCTTAGGTGTTAGCAACACAAATCTTAGGTAGCTTTTGTGAGAAAAACATTGTTTTCAATATTTTATTGGGATGCCTATCCAATCCTCAGACATAGTATATTCAAGTGCCATAATTTAGGAAATTATATTTCACCGAAATAAGGTTGTTTGGGGTGGTCGAGTTATTGATGATATATGCAAAAGGTGACATAGTTCTCACAGAAATTAACTCAATATTTTTATAAGAATATTCATTTTATATTTCAAACATGTACCGAACATATCAATCTTCTGACAAAAACAGCACAGCAAGATCATAATGTTGCATATGCACACAATGTCACATGAAAGTAGCTAGCTGTATTCTACTTTTAAACCAATGACTATTTTTATAGCCACAAATAATTTAAACAACATTTATTTGGTATGAATATATATATTTGTGAACGAATAATAATAAGAAGGGGGTGTTCATAAAACAAAAATTTGAACTTTACCACCGAGGACAAAAAAATAATGTTCAGAGGACGAACTCTCTGTTAAGGCGGGTTTCCACTTACATCATTATGAGTGCACGAACAAGAATGCCTATTTGTGTGCATGCTGAAAATGAGTTGTTCGCATGGATCGCCAATGAAAGTTCAAAGAGCTTCAACTACCTGAGCGATTTTCACAACCAAAATTGTCTAAGTGGAAACTCGCCTTTAAATCCTTACGTCACTTACAGAACTGTCTGGGGAGAGCTTCGATCGCCCAAATGGGTGCAACTAGAACTCCCCTTGAAACAATTGACAGGCTATATGCCATTAAATTAAGAACGCTAGAGAATGTAAAATATAGATGGATCCCTTGTTTACAAAAAATCATTATATTTATAAAGAAAATTGTATACAGTTTTTGGAACTAAATCTTGACAACTGTAGAAATAGTGCAAAAGTGTAGA
The DNA here is from genome assembly GCA_027564595.1 of Bythotiara depressa. NCBI lineage: Eukaryota > Metazoa > Cnidaria > Hydrozoa > Anthoathecata > Bythotiaridae > Bythotiara > Bythotiara depressa. Next base: position 6,732 of record JANTOQ010542679.1, on the reverse strand, counting down.
ATATGTTTTCCATATTGTTATAGCTTATTTCAAATTCGGCCTTTTTATTTTCTTATCTTGAGATTTGAACACCTTGAAATCTTTGTGTTACTGGACCGCCATGTTAAAACGTTTTCTTTCCCACGGCTAAATATAAACAACTTGGTTTATCAAGACAAGTTCCGCAAACCAACACGAGACTGTGACGTATAGACCAAAGTATGCTTACAACTTGGACTGCACAATAGTATTATAATTTTCCATAGTAATATACATAGGACTGGTAGTATTATTAAAAAACGCGAAGTTTTATAAACGTAGTCGATAGTATTATAATCATAAACAAATAGTATTATCATAAAACGGTAGTATTAAAACAAAACAATAGTAATAAAGCCGGTGTTGGCGCGCCGTAGCCGGTGTTGGCGCGCCATAGACCTTCCAAAGTAATAGCAGTATTTTCACGCAGGTGATTCATCTGTATCTCGAGACGAAAGTGCCCAATTTAACCGTGCTTCTGTGTGAGTTTTAAACTTTCTAGTATTTCATATTTACTTATATGTCCTATATGACATATTCTGACCATTTTCCAAGCACCTACGGTGTCTCTAACCTTTATTAGCTTAACAGAACTTGATGTTGATTTTGTTGAAATATTTGGTGAATTTTCCCTGACATGAGGGTAAGTTTAAAATCCTTGAAGAAATAAGAAACAAAGAATCAACGTCTTCCGGTTCTAGTAGCATAATAATGAATGTAGCTAAACACAAAAACATCCGGCTTATGCAAAATTATGTTGCACACCTCCATGGAGGCTAACAATTGAGAACAAGCGCTTAAAAATGACGTCATTACCTAAACCATAACTCGAATTAGGGAGGATCAAGTTACTTTTAGAACAGGGTTAATATTGTACTTATGGACAGTGATACGTAGTTGTTGTTCCCAAAACACTTTAGAATGGCTATAACAGCCCTTAAGATTGCTAACTTTCTTATGGTCTGTTTTTATCAGTTTTAATAATTCTGTAGATAGGAGTGAATTCAACTGGTTTTATGTATTAGTACTAAAATGTTCTGTCGGTACTTTGATGCATGAATCAACTAGTTTTCCATCCCTCGCGCTAGTGAATGAACATTTAAATCTGGGATGTCTACTTCTCTGCACTTTTAGTTCATACTAATCTGCGTATTCGTTATGCTACTATTACTGTTTATAAATATTACGTAGTTCTTTATTAATTTTCTTTATCAATAATGGGGAATTTTCAATCTACTCCTCACCTGAAATATTTGAAAGAATATAAGATTTATTACTCAAATTATACAAACGCAGCAAGAGTGTATCGCGTAACAAACAGCCGCTGCCAATTCGGTATTGAAAACATTAATTATGTAGAGGTACTTTAAGCAAAAATCGATAACATGAAGCTTAGCTTCTTCGCAGATGTTTAAATGATTTAAAAAGTCTCAAATGTCTCAAAGAAAGGATAAAGTAAAAACCTCCCCGATAGAGATTGTTAGTTGAGGCCAGTTGTCAAAAGTTTGATACAAACATTATTCTCATTTTCTGGACTAGAAAGTGTAGTTCTTAAATTGCCCGCCGCTTACAGCGAGCCCTTCACCGTTCCGCCGCGCGAGTGAAGGCGAGTAAAGAACGACGCTTGCTAATCTACTGATATTCATGTAGCAAACTTCGTGTACTTTTGTTTCTAACTGATCTTTCTAAAAACAATCATCCTTCGTTCTATGAGTCAACTTGTTATTGTTAATTAAAATTGTTAAATTATACAACGAAAGTATAGGTGAACGATGAACGAGGCTTAATATTTCCCCCCGCATCTTCTGACAAATCGATTTTCCGATATTTAAAGAAAGGTGCTCCAGTCTACAGATTTTAGTGACTATAATCAAATCATGTTCTTCTACTTAGAAATATTTTGACAACCTCTTGATTTTCTCATTGAAGCCTGGCAAGACAATTGGTAAAAATAAATATATTTAGTGCTCGGGAGCTTCATCTCTCCATCAGGTAAGTAAACTAGGAGAAAATGTAATGAATACAATTGGAAACTACCCGTGCGGCATTCAAGCGCTTCTTGTTTATATTTAGTTTCAAGGTTTTTAGTTTCTTTCGTTATTATGTTATTCTCGTGTATAAAATCTACGAGAGAGCGTAAGTCGATTAAAGCCATTTCTATATTTATTAACACATAAGCAAACTTACAGTGCAACTTTTCTGAACCCTTGAAACGGTTTGGTGATTTGAAATCTTTATTTGAAATTATCAAGTATTTATATAATTTAAAAAGGAATTTATTCTTCCTTATAACATTGTAAATTGAGATAATGAGACATGCAATCGTAGGCACTTTTAAATATTCCAAACCGGGTTGAAAGTGAACTACGTAGCTACACTCGACTGGACATAATATCTTTAATAAAAAGTTCAATAGCATTCATTTTCAACTTTATTGTTTAAACCATTTTCGTCATGAACGTACATTATAAAATCGAATGTACTATTGTACTAATGTTTGCAATAGAATAATAAAAAAATAATTACATAATGATATTCACCAAAATTCATAGAAACATACTGAAAGAGAAACAATTCATTAGTTTATTATTTTGTTACAGTTTTTTTGCTACTCGCCAAAACGTAAGGTAAACAAAAGTTAAGAACTTCAGGAAAACTTGCCCGGTGAACCCAGTATGGATCCAACCATGTCAATATATTTTTAATGGTTTCCCACAAATGAAGCATATTTCAACAATAGTTTTTTAATATATTACCATATAAGTAAGCTTCACGATTTAAACAATTGAATAGCACGGCGTATCGTCCTCTTACTGGGGCCAAACGGGACTGTTCGATTTAATTATTAGCTGAAATGAAAAACAATCTGTGAAATAAGTAGACAGCATTATTCTAACCAGGAAAGGTGTAATTGCATTTTAATATTCTATACCAAACAGCGAGATGTTACCTATCTAATAATATGGAACAAAATATTTGAGAAAATATAAAAGTTACCCGTTCACTGTTTGTTTCCATAAACGTCCATCTTGCTTCTGGTGACAAATTGGAACCGTTCTCTTTGTTTCTGCAATGATACAATTTGCATTGTTTTCCATAATCAGAAATGGCGATAGATTTGCATTTATTGAATTGTACACATATAATTATTAATTATGTAGTATTTCTAACGGACTTAGCAACTGTAACACAATTTGCCAATGTATGACCTGCAACGGTTACCGAAAACGTAGCTGAGTACTTGCTGCATTCGTGTAGTCTGAGTACATCCGCGAAAATTGTTTTACCAACAAAAACGAAAAACAGTGATTTCCCAAACATCTTTGTGTTTTGACTTGTTCTGCTATTGAGATACGCTATACTATGTTTTCAGATATTTTCTTACATAGAATGCATCAATGATTCATGCATTAGCCTTATTGTTTCCAATAAATTGAATTGTTATATTATTCAATTCAAATTTGGACGTAGTTTAATTTAAAAAGTATATATGACTAATAACAGCCATAAGTAGACGAATTCTAAATATTGTGGGACACTCGAATGCCGTGATTACACAGCAGATTTTGCATTTATTCTTCCCCAGTATTAAAAATTATTTAGAAGATTCCAAAAATGATATTATAAGTAATGTAAAAACATTTTTATACATGCTTTGGTAATTAAAATTTAATAGGAGCACTTGAATAAGTATGAACATTAGTAACAAGCGAAAAGTAAGTTTTACTCAAAGGTTTCTACAGCTAGGCCAAGTCAATTGTCACATAAAGATGGTACTACTAGAATATGTCATTTTTCTAAAATTTCTAAAAAGGTATTATGTAAACAGGCTGTAAGTATATCATGTTGCTGTTTATATTTATTTTTTAATAATTTCAACAACTTGAGTATCAGTCCAAAACACAGACTAAAATTTTGTTGAAATCAATTAACAAACCTCAAAAGACGTTTTATATATAAATAGGAGTATAATTTGTGGAATATCTTGAAAGTTAACTGATACGTCATAATATCAATCAACATTTTTTAGAAGCAAGTTCTACAGAACCTGGTACAGACCTCTTCATAAATAACCAAAATTTGGTTTCATTTTTAACAAAAACTAACTACACATTCGAATTATATTTATGCTTACAGCAAAAATGTCAAATTATTAATCCAAACGGAACAGCTTTTAAGAGCCTAGAATCTTATGGTTTTATAAAGAAAAATACATTGTATATTTTGAAGTTTCTACGACTAGCGGATATTACTTTTCTACATTTTCTAAAAATAATGTCATGTAAATAGGGACCAAGTACTTGATGTCATCATTGACCGGCGTAGTCAAAGGTTTCATTAACACACCATAGCCTTAATTAACCATTTGACCAGGTGAGAAGTCCCCATGACTAGTGGGCGTTATTTTCTAAAGTTAATTAAACTGTATAATCTAAACAGAGCCTAAGTATGTGATAACGTCATCAACGGGCGTGGTTACTTATCTCATTAAGATTACATTGTCTTAATTAATCATCTGACCAAGTTTTAAGTACGTATGAGTAATGCATATTACTTTTCTAAATAATACAAAATTTCATCGCCGTGTAAACCGGCGATACGTAAAAAAAAAAGGAGATGACGACAGTAACACGTGGAAACCAACAATCGATGTGCTCCGCCATCGATCAATTAACCTTTCACTAAACTTTCATGCGGTTTTAATTCACTCACTCGCTATTTGATGTCGTGTAGTAAGCTTGTTTTTCTGCTTGTTTTAATTAAAAACAAGAAAGCCGAGCGGCTATGGATCTGTGGAATATTGCTTGCGTATTGTTTCTAAAATTCGTGTGACCTTAGGCGAATATCGCAAATATCTCTGAGGCGAAATTGAATACACGTAGTAAAAAATTTATTTCAATCTTTTTATTTCATATTATAAAAATGTGTTAGCAATTCTAAATATCAAGAAATAATAAAACAGAAATTTCATCGTTAAAATAAAACAGGTTTCTATTTCGATAATGGTGTATTACACCATTTCACGATCTCAGAAAAACAATAAGAGATATAATTAATTATCTTTCTCCATCTTTCTTAGAAGTTGCAAAACTTCTAAACAAAAGTACTGTTTATGAAGGCTTTGACCAGAGAAAAAGTGAAAATATTTTTTATTAAGCCAATTTTTACTTTGAGAAACATAGTTTGAAACTTGAATGGAGGAATTAATAGGACCTTCAACAAATTTTTCAAGAAAACTAAAACGTTTCTTTTAAAGAAAGTAAAGAAATAAAATATCATATACGTAATCAAAGTTTATCTCTCATTTTCTGTAATAACATCTGCGATGAAGATATGCGCACACACGCATAGTATTTCTGAGATTGGGAAATGGTGTCATTCTGGCTAAAAAACTTTTATTTTCTTCCATAGTTTTGGTCATAAATACAATTACTCTATCATCTGTACTTATTGCACCTATACCGTTCATGTTTTTAATTATGTAAGTATTCCAATATACAGGTCTCCAGAAAACAACATGATCAACATAAACAGTTAAAACAATAGAAGTACAAACGGCACTACATTCTGCATCTGGTATGATATATTAGGGACTAACATATGGAGAATTTCAGCTCTTTTAAAATTGAGGTACATGTAAAAATGCCATATATGTACAGTTCCAATTTCTGAAGCACTGGCTAAATATGTTAGTAGAAAAGAGGTTGCAATTCAAAACAAAAGATTTCAATGCAATAAAGATGAGAAAATGGAGCTTTTAATTTATATTTTATATTTCAGCGCAGGCTGAAATACTACATATAATCATGTATACCTACATAATATGATCATGTATACCTTGGGACCATCCGTAAAGTATATACACTCAATAGGGGAGGGGTATAAAGCCGAAAGCATACAGCTATTGTCATTTTGTAGATTTTATATTCTTTTAAAGCGTACAAGAAGGGTTGAATTGCATGTACATACTATATGCATGGGCCCCTTGCTCTGGTTATATGGTCTGAAAACTCTCCATATATATTTGACTCCTTAATTACTTGTATCCATTTGTAATCTAAGCAATCATGAATACATTATGTCAGATGTACGGTGCACTAATATATTACATTAAATTCTTTAATAGATTTCATACTAACAAATTGTCACACGAACAAACTTTTATTAGAAAAGCAACATGAAATCCTGTCAGTATATTTCCCTAATAAATATGTAACAAAAGAATAAACAAAACTGATGGGATTGGAAATAAACAACTGAAACTCAAAATATATACTAAAAGCAAATATTTAAATCTCAAAAAAGTAGGTTAGGTCTTTTATAACAAACAACTCAACTATCATCACTTAAGAGAATCACTGTTGGATGTCGTTAACAGTTTCAACTCCTTGACCATACCATCACGTGAATCTATTTTGACACTAGTGTGACTCTTTATCATTTTATTTGCCAGCTGAATCTTTTTAATACACTGTATTTCAAAACATGCTTCCAAAAAATTGCAGTTCACACTGAACTTCAATCTTTTCTTTTCTTACTTCAATTACAAAGTTTACGTTTGAAATTTTTTTATAGTCCTTCAGACATCTTTGAGCATTTTCCACATACCACAAATTTTTCGTCAATTTCCACTTGCTCAGATTTACAAACAGCCCACACAATTTGTTCATGAAAAGATTTTAGATCTCAATAGATGTAATTTTAGCATCTATA
>JANTOQ010542235.1:0-10950 GCA_027564595.1 Bythotiara depressa | reverse complement strand
TTTCCTACTTTCTCAGCCGAAATTGCTACATATGTGTTACTACTAGCTAAAACAGATGCGTTTTAGGGTACCGTTTTAGGTAAAAATCGAAAACTTTTTAGGGGCTTCCCCCCTTAACCCCCAAGACCCCTAGCTGAAAAGGAAGCAGCGTTCTGCTGCTTTTGCGACTAACATGTTCAAAAACCTGTATCCGCCCCTGTGAGCCATCTTTTAACAACAGTTCCTCAAAAGTGGAGATATCATCTCTATAGACAATTCTGAGTGATCTTCCATGTAATTTATTAATTTTATGGTTCATACTTCTGTCATGGAACATCCAGACTAATGGCGAGTAAGAAAATTGTGATTCAATGAATGATTTCATTAATAGCTAACGCAGATATTTTTCTGTATGAATATACAAAGATTTGAAATATGATAGCTAAATGATAGATTTTCGTCGTAGAAGTTTTAAGTTAAAACCATTGAAAAGAGCGCAGTCGGTTCTATAATAGTTTGCCTCAGTTTAAAAAAACCCAGTTCAGTGGAGAAAGCGACACGTTTTTTTATGAAAAGAGAGAGAAATTTGATCGGAAATATCTACAAAAAAGAAAAACTTAAAAAAAAATCTTGAGACAAACTATTTTTAAGTTCTATGGTAGACAAACCAAAGAAGCGCGAAGTAAAAGGAAAATATAAATTAAACCAAATGCAGAAGTCTCTGTAGAATTGGGTGTTAAAAAAATGGATTTTTCTGCAAAACGACGTTGCTTATATTTTATTCAAGTATGTCATCTTAAGGTACACACAGAGAAAAAACCTCTCCAATGGAGAGGGCGGCACGTTCAAAGTTCACTCTCAAAAAATGCCGTTTTTACACAATTTTCATTAAAAAACCCGCCGCTCTCTCCATTGGAGAGGTTTAAAAAAAGTTTAACCTTACACTTCTACGACGAAGGGTTATCAAAGGTTAATACAAAAACTACAAAGTTTAAACAAGTTTAAAGTTTTTATTTGTCAATCAAAACATGTAAGAAAAAAATGTAAAATCCCTCAAAAAACCCAACATCAATTTGTCAACCCTAAACATATATATATTTTTGAAAAGAAAATTTTCTGTTCTACTTAATGGGTGATATAAAAGGTGATAAAACAGATTTTCTAAACATTTTTGCTTAAAGAGAAAAAACTGTTTTTAAAACTGGAGATTTTTCCTGTTTGTATCCTTAATTGTCAATGACGCAGTGATTACGTAAAAACGTGGAAATCTTTTATAAAGTTTAGATAATAATATAAGAGGTTCAATGTGCGCTGGAACCGTTTTTTTTTTTCTCTCGTTTTTTTGGGTGCTATTTTAGTTCTCATATCCACACAGACTTCGCGAATAACAATTCATTTAAACAGCATAGAATGATCAAAAACTTGATTTTCTTTTTAGACTTCACTTTCATCCAGCGCAGAAAGTAATCATCAAGCTAATATTAAGACGGAATCAGGCTAAAAAGTGCCGAATCCAGTAGATAGATAGTCAGATACGATATATACGCTCTTTTGAAACACTGCTGGGGCTGCGCCAATCAGCAGAAGAAAAATACATCGGGATTATTACTTAGATATAACGTGGAAGCTTATGTTTGTTTGTTGTTTGTTGGAAGCTTATGCTCCACCTTCTTGCTTGCTTCCCACACTTTCTATAACACACAATTCTGCTCAAGACTTCGTGATTATCTTACCAGATACACGGTTTAAGCTTTTATAGTAGATTTATTGGTAGGTTTAAAAATTTGTAAATTAACTTGACAGGTAAAACTAAAAATATGCTGAAAGATCAAGATCTTACCTTTTCTTCAATCTGCGTCTTCTACAGTAACAGGTAATTATATTGAGTTGATTTTTTTTAATAGAATTAACTTTACTCCATTTGCTTAATAATAATTACAACAACTTCCCTTCTTCACTTACTGATTTCTCTGTTTACTAAAATAATTATTTCAACGAATATCCTTCTTTATGTAGCCTAGGTACTAAGTTATTTCCTTTTTTCTTTACTCTTTCCTTTTAAAGATCACTGTTTTTAGCAGGTGACCGAAGGACAAAGTTCGTAACTGAAAATAAACCAATAAACTGACAGAACATTAACATAATTTCTCGTCAAGAGAGCTATTTAGTATTATTTACAATCCTATGTAATGACAGCAATTAGAGTCAAAGGACCGACTGGGTTTTTTCTCATGCAATATTTTACTCAGTAACCCAGTGGACACATGGTCACACGACGTTCCAATAACGTTATAACAACGTTGTAACGTTTCTTCGACGTTATTAGAACGTTGTTTGACCATTAAATGCCCACTGGGTAAATTTGTTGCTGTTGTTTTCTTTTCCAGTCCTTTTTATTTATATTTCTTTACTTTATTTGAAAAATAAAGCTTTGGGACAAAGACTTGCAAGGGCCATCTAAAACATTTAATGGTAAATTTGAAATCTGCCCATTTAGACGAGTTGTAAACAAGTCGAAAATATTAAATTAAAGGCGATATCGCATCAGAGAGTATTTAAACTTAAATTAGTAATGTATAAATAATCAAATTCTGGTTATAGACATTTCCCGAAATTAAAAAAGAAAATTGTGTTTATGACAAAGTTCAAAAAGGTATATTTAAAAACAACGAAATGTTGTTTTGGCTATTGTATATTATTGTATATATTATATATAGGCTCTCTAAATAATTCCGTAATTACCCTATGCCTCGTTTCCATGCAATCTTTTAAAAACTTAAGCTTTAAAATAATAGCTGTGGTTCTTTCTAGAAAAATGGTTTGATTTTAAAATCCTGAACGCTAATACTACTTTTGACGGACAAACCAATTCTGAAATTACGTTTTTTATCAAAAGCAAAATGACCTGAGTGACAACACAAAAATTAATTCCAAAATTTGCAAGTGTAAACAAGCCGGTATTAAACGAAAAAGTTATTATTTGAGATCGTTATATCCAACTGCTTATTATGAATATTTATATAAGCAGTTGGATATAACGATCACAAATAATTACTTTTTCGTTTAATTACCGGCTTGTTTATACTTGCAAATTTTGGAATTAATTTTTGTATTGTCACTCAGGTCGACGCGTAATTATATAATTACGCGTAATTATTGATATTGTAGATTATATAGCGACGGACAAAGAAGACAAACAAATTTCCAATACAAAGTAGATATTTTTGTCAGACGGTTTTTTGTGGTCAGACGATTCTCAAATTTTTCTACCTTTATCTTTGCATGCGCGGGGACTTCTATATCGCCTCCTCGGCGCCGATCTCTGGATCGGCGCCTGCGGGGGCAATAATAGACAAGCATAAAAAAACATAAAAAGTGATACTTTTGTCATCCGACAATAAGATGGCAATAGTAAGACAATGAAAATTGACGTTTTGTAGTGTATTATGACGTCACGTGGTTTGTGATGACGTCATAAAAAATCTTTTTTCGCCAAAATGTTCCATTCATAATAGGACACCCCCCTCCCCGCAGTATTTTAAAGAGCTAGGGTTAAGGAAATTAAAACCTAACACAAATTAACGTTTAAAATGACCTTTAACGTGATTTTACGTTCCACGAGTGCATCAAAGCATCGTTCTACTTCAATTTCACGTACAACCAATGAAGATTTTATCTATCTAGCTTTATTACTGTAAAACATGGTTTAACCACCATTTTATGTATCACGGAGATTTCTGCAATTAAAACATGTATTTACCGGGATTTTGCGTGCCACGAATGAAGGTTTCTTACATACGTTAAAACATGGTTTACCGTGATTTTACGTACCATTATGGATGACTGAATCATTTTTAGCAATATCTTCAGCTTTTGTTCTGTAAAAAGCAATGTCGTAATTGTTCTGCAATATATACTTATAATTATCTATATTTTGTGGAGTATTTGTTTGGCCCTGTGTCATAAAACATACTTGAAACTGTAGCTTCTGTCTCAGTGGGTGTAGGTGGCTTGGCAGATGATGAAGCAGGTTTCAAAACATTTTGAGTTGAATACGTAATAACAGGTTATATTGAAAGAAAGTTGAATAAATGTAATGCACCAGGTGGTTTAGTTGTGTTCTTTTTGTTATTTTATCAAAATAACTGGTTATTGAAATTATAAGTTTGCTTTACAGGTTTAGGTAAAACGAAATTTATTTATAGGGTTAATCCAAAAATAAAGCTTTGATTGTACCTTGGTTTCATCAGCAGTTTTTCTAGGTATCAAGAACTTTCTTTTATTATTAGTCCTCTTCCTTTTAGTTCCATTATCTTGAAAATTTTAAGAAACAAAATTATTTGGTACAAAAAATGTTTCAAATGTTCCCTGGAAACAATAAAATACGAATATCCGGAAAAATTGTAAATATTACAGAAAAATTTACGAGGATCAATTTTTCCATTGAACAGTAACTTAAATTTAGCGACTGCCATATTTACCTAATAATGAATTCACCACTGGGCACCCACCACCCACTTTACATATCTATTACTAACTAACAATTAACCCATTGCTAACTGTATAGATGTTTGCTAGCATGTGGAGGATTCTAAAAAGGGAAGTGTTTTACAATGTTTTCACTATCATGTGAATCACTGCCTCGTTGTTTTAGATAGTCAACAAGAATCATCTTCTTCACATCAATCATCTTCGTCTTCAATCTGCATGTTATGTAACATATCCAATAACAACCAAAGTTGTATTCATATAGAACGTAGGAGGATCATGAGGCCAAACCCAGATTCAAAACATAGAATGAATCTAAGAAAACGTGTCAGTGATTCTAGTGAACAAGCACCTACCATATCAGGTAGTGTAATAAAAGATAAGACAATGGATATCGTCACTGCAGCTCAACTTAAAAGATCAACAATAACTTTATCAGAAAATAGGAAAATAGAACCCCTCTCTGTTGTCGTATCTATGCCAAATGAACTTGCGACATCTTCCCGCTTTCAAATGAAGGAAGCATACACTCGTTCTTTACCCAGAAGTAATGAGATAGTTCCCTTGTTGTTGCGTGCTGTATCTCCATCATACAAAGAAAAATGCGAATCCCTGTTTCCTACTATATCCCAGCATGACACTGCAGGGGATGATCAAGAACACACTATAGACATGGAACACTCAACAAGCAAAGACATTGATAATACATCATCAACCTCATCATGTTTAGATGAATTATTACATGTATCTGATTTATCATCCAGTACTGCAACATCACTTCATGCATTACAATCATCGACTCCAAAGGCTATGGACGAAATAACAGATGATGTATTTCATTGTGTTATCCCTCATTATGATATACCAGAGTTATCATTTAACAAGGAAATCAGTGTGTCTGACAAACAGTTATGTAAATGCAAACTGCCATATCAGTGTATGACGCATGTAACTGAAGAACACTACAGAATGACACGTGGAGCTGAGCAAATCCATTGCAATGCAAGTAAAGAACACTACAGAATGACACGTGGAGCTGAGCAAATCCATTGCAATGCAAGTAGTGATGAGGATGTTCCTCTTTCTCTTTTGAAAAAAACAAAAAAACACAAAGATGCAATCAAATATTCATCAGGTGCGGAATGTATTAAGAGAGTGGTACCACTTCATCTAAGTAAAACCAAAACCAAACCGCGTTTAAAAACTAAATCTAGTCCACATAAAAATTTTAAAATTAAGACAAAGTTCACACAGAAAACATTTCACTACTTCTCTCGTGGACAACAAATAACAGTTAGCTTAGAGGATTTGTTTACTATTGTGGTTTTACCAAATAATCTCAATACACATGGTAGTAGTAATGATGGCAAATCTGTTACTATGAAAGGTAGAAGAGGTTCTCATGGTTCTGTCATTCCAATTAAAGCCTCACAATCTGTAAATGTGTATTTCCATCCTAGTGATAAGTTAAATAATAATCAACAGGAAGAACCATTCATGCGTGTCCACAAGATAAACGAACTACAACATGGGACAAGTAGTAGCAAGCAATCATTTGATAATGATATAAGTACAGATGACATTAACTTGTTGAAACTGGTGGAGTCAGTTAAGCCTGCTTATACATGGAACACAATTGATCACCTATCCAATTTTATACGATCGACGTCCTTCCAACCAGAAAGTCTATTCCACCAAACTGTCAGTTTGTTGTGTTCGTCAACACAGCATGATGGTGATATAATTATGGCAACAAGTCGAGAAAATGATGTCCAGATTGCAACAGACAGCGAGTTTGGAGAATGGTCGGACTCTGACTCAGATATGTATACAGTGGAATAATCGAGAATAAGTAAGTAATTATGTATACAGTGGAATAATCGAGAATAAGTAAGTAATTAGTACAAAGATTACTGGCAGCAGAGTACTCTTTTTAATCAACTGGTTCTACTGAAAAATATTTATTTTGATACAACCAATTCCTCTTTCTATATTCTTCATCAATATATGTTTCGGTTGATTTGTTTGCTTGCATTGATCGCAAAGAAATTGTCTCGTTTATCTTATTAACAGATGTTTCATTATTTGGTTGGGTTCACTGGCAAACATGTGCTGAAAATATACATATTGTCCTTCTCCCTATGAAGGAAAGGGGGGAGAGAAGATATCCCTATAGGGGAAAAAAAACATATTTTTCCCATTTTTGGGGAGGAAGGAAGTTATTTTAGAAAAATAAAGCGATCATATCCCTTTAAATGCATAGTGCTCCGGAAAGGAATCAAATTATTGGTCACTTCTTTGCTAATTTGCTTTTCCCAGGGGGTTAATTATTGGAAATATAATGTTAAATAAATTTGGTAAAAACTGAAAAGACCCCCCTATTTACTCATAAAATTATAAAGGTTTCAAATGGGAAGTTTAATATAACCAGGAGGTATGCTTATGCATTAAAGGTGTTAATATTGTTTTATATAACTTACATACCTTAATCCCTTTAATTTTCGCGCCCCTTTTATTTTCGCGCACCTTTCAATTATACTATTTTCGCGCACAGAGATTTTTCGGAAAGGAAAGAATAAAAAGGAGAACAGGACAATTTGAATTAAAGCTCACTTGTTTCTAAAGATCAAAACCGTACATTTCTTCGTTTGCTGGTGCAATGAGCCAATTTAGAAAACAAAGTTGACATAAATTGACAGTTCCCACTATTATATTATCTCCTGTAATGTTGAATACAAAAACGCCCCTGTCAATTAAACGACCCTTTCGAATAAACGCCCCCTAAAAATGTTGATTTAAAAAAACGTTTATTTGATCATTTACGGTATTTAAATGATTTTTCCCAATTCGCGCACTTTAATTTTCGCGCACCCTGCTGCGCCAAAAAAGACCTATTTTGCGCCCCTTTAAGTTTCGCGCGGTTTCTCTGCGCGAAAATTAAAGGGGCGCGAAAATTAAAGGGATTAAGGTACATCTGAACGTTTCTTTGTATCTTTTTGGTGAATTGTTACCTAAAAGAAAAAAACGTGATGACGGAACTTTAAATCGGGATACTACATTAAATATACTTGGGAGGGGTTAAGCCTAAATGTGGTGAATTGGGGTAGGATGGACCAAACCAGGGTTGTCACCAGTCCTGGAAAATCCTGGTATTTGAAAATAGTCCTGGAATGTCTTGGAATTTTGTTGAAATTTGAAAAGAATCCTGGAAAAGTCCTGGAATTTTTTAAATATTCTATGTTGACTTTTAACATAGCATTTCTTCTCTTTTAGAAAATAATAAAATATTAAATAGTATCTAGTTCTTAAATATGCAGACAGTATGATTAGCTCTATTTTTATGACTATGTTGATGGCAGCACATTTTCTCTGTAGGTAACTTCAGAACTTGCCTGATGCTTGAAAAGTCCTGGAATTTTATAAAAAATATCCCAAAATGTCCTGAAATTTAGTCTGTAAAACCCCTGGAAGTATATAAAAAACGTCCTGGAAAGTCCTGGAATTTGATTTTTTGTTCTTTTTTTGGTGGCAACTCTGGAAACCCGTAACTGAAAAGAAAAGGATTGTTGAGTCAGCAGAAAATTAAAGGCAAAGGTTGGCTCAACCTATTGATCCACTAACAAATTAAAGATTAAAACTATTATTTTGTGCGAAAACATCTAGAAGAATACATAACTTTAGGATACATTGCAATTTTTCAATTAAATTCCACATTAACAATTTTTGTGAATAAGGAGGCTCTTCCATTTTTTGTGTAAAAAATAATCTCAAAGTTCACGAAAGTTAATACTCTAAGTATGAATTATATACTATATACACAGGTATTTACGTTGCGTGAAACTTTTTTTTTGTATTTAGCTCAACTTGAAAAGAGTTTTAATTTGCATCATCGTATTGTCGGAGATGCAGGAAGTATCAAGTCATTGTTTCAAGGCGATTACTGACAGATAGCAGGTTTATAAGGAGAATGGTAAATCGTGGTCTAAATAATGTCAGGTGCATTATTATAACATGCATCAACAAGTATTTCCTTGAAGCGTCTTTCTTCCCTACATTTCTGTCGTTTCTTTACCGTACGCATCATTAATATTAGCTAATATAGCTAAATATTTTATGAATGAAGAGAAGCCGGAATCCATTAAAAATAAAAAATTTATACGCTATATTTTATTTTTTATTCCTATGTTTTGAAATAATCCATAAGAGTTCACAAAGTAGTAGCGTTTGACATTTTGTTACCTGTTTTTATTTTATTAATACCGATAGGTATTATGTTGTATGTTCTATTGTTCATGTTCCAGCAAAAGGCGTTTGAAAAAGAGATTTGCCTTTGTAGCAGACTGTTTCAAAGCCGACTTCACACTCATTGATTAATAATATCCATTACTGTGGTTGCAAAAAGTTAAAAGTTTTAATATTTAATTTCTTTTGAAGGAAATTTAGCCACTCATGTTTGTTTATTTATTTTTCTTTGTAAATTTTCCAGTGACTGGGAATCCGACATTTATTTATTTATTTATTTATTTATTATTATAGCATGCACAACAAGTGTTTCTTCAAGCTTCTTCCCTACACTCTATCAATAATTTTTCTGTTTTACTACCGTTTCTTCTCCGTTTACATCATTATTTATTTATAGTTGGTGTTTTCTCATTATTTTGGTCGGGTAAGACACCACTCCAAAATGTAATACGTCTTTATCTACAACGTACGTATTTCCGTGATAGTTTCGTATAATTTACCATTTTTCTGTAGAGAGTCTCTTTAGTGTAGAACACTTGAGAAATACATTTACAATATTTTCTCTAAATACCAACGCCTGTATTATGTAGCCCTCCTTAAAATTTTGTTGTTGTTGTTATAATACTGAAATATAATGTAAAATGAATTTGGTAAAAGCAGATAAGACCCCCTGCTTTCGAATAAAATTATAAAGGTTTCCTATGAGAAATTTAATATAACCAGGAGGTATAAGAACAACGTCAACTATTTAATTAGGATTCGAATTCGTTTAATTTGTTTTGCTGTGTTTTAAAATTTGTTTGTTTACATTTTTGGGTGACTTTTACAGTGCCATATCCAGAATCTTTTTTGACACACCGGTTTATAATGATCTGCTTAGTTTAGTGTCTGGAAAGGTGTGAAATTTTTGGAGTTTCATGACTCTAGATCGCCGGAAAATGCATTTCACAACCATAGCAAGTGCTATTTTCTTGAAAAACAAAGAAATTTTAATAAGTGTTTGATTCCTTTACACCAATCACAAGTAAAAGGTCAACAAGAAACAAAAACCAATTTTTATCAAAGCTTATAAGATCAAATGTTTGTAAAATCCCAATAAATTAGTTTTTGTTCAAATCCTAATTAAATAGTTGACAAAGTTGTTATTATCTTATCTGCTTTTACCAAATTTATTTTACGTTATTTCCAATAATTAACCCCCTGGACAAAGCTTAATAGCAAAGTAATGACCAGTGATTTGATTCCTTTCCGGGGACACTGCATTGAAGAGTTAGTAACCCAAGATAACTGTTCACGTAAATTTCTCAGTAGAAACCTTTATTATAAAGAACTACCATGTTATCAGATTTATTTTCCTTTTTATTTCCAATAATTAACCCCCTGGAAAAACAAAAGATTTGATTAATTTCCGGGGGCAATAAATAATAATAATATGATTATTTTGAAGGAATTCCTCATTGGTGTTTTTTGCACTACCTACAGGAATCACAAGAATTGTCACACACATGTCTAGTGTTACACTTCATTCTTTAAGGCCGATTTCCATTAGTGCGCTTGTGCGCGGGAGAAGCGAACGTTGTTGCGCATGCTCAATTTGCTTTTGCGTTGAATATTTTTTCTTCGCTCTGACAACAACCGCCCATGCCCTCCGCCCAGAAGCGCACTAATGGAAATCGGCCTTTACATAAAATCAACGTTTTGGATAATCGCAAACATTTTTCAGAAATTTGCAGTTTACTCTTTACAAAAACTAGTTCTGTCTGATTTTGTCCTGGATTTCAATAATTTAGGCCTGAAATAAGTGCATCCGAAATTTTGATATGTAGTCCATTATAGCACGTTACTAATTGTGATCATTTTTGATAACAGTGAACGCTTTAGCATTTTTATGAGTTTCTGGAATATTATGGTTTGGTTTAGTTTACTTAGCAATTATAGTAATAAGTGACTATAAAACTATGGAGGAGCGATTCGTTAATTCTTTGATGTTGTATTATGGTGGTATTTTCTCTCCTCCATTTATTTCATGACTTGCACCAAGATGTTATGTTTATAATGCTTAGAGAAGTTATATATTGACCGTAATGATTCGAATAAGTGTCCGTCTCCTCCATGTTGAAAACTTAAATGAGCTAAATTAAGTTCTTTATCCCTATATATATATATTTATTATTTTATTTTTTTGTGGGGGGTGTGTGTGTGTGTGTGTGTGTGTGGGGGGGGGGGGGGGGGGGGTGGGGG
>JANTOQ010542013.1:0-10950 GCA_027564595.1 Bythotiara depressa | reverse complement strand
TGATATTTCCATATTTTATTACTCAAGGACACTATCGAGTTTTGTAGAGTTGTTCCAATCTCTGTGAAATATTTACATTTATGGTTTTGTCCGTTATGGATTGGCTATCTATCACAAACGATTTTTGAGTGTTCATAAATTTATCTTTGACGTGGTAGCTGTTAAAGAAAGGGGCCATACAGAAACATCAACCAGTACAGGGTCATCTTCTCAGCAATATGTTTTTTGGTAGGAGAGAAGGATGGCGGTCACAGGTCTGTGATAAATCTTAAAAATTCAATGCCTTTATCCTTTATCAACACTTCAAGATGGACTGAAAGAAAGAAATTATGTGCAAACCTGACCCGAAGGGAAGGATGTTTATTTTTTGTGAGAAATACAGAAACTTTGTTCGTTTTAAATGGGATGGCAATCTTTACGAATTCATGTCTCTGTTTTGGCCTAGGCCCAGCACCATTGATTTTACAAAGTTGATGAAAAGCCGCGAAGTCTCAATGTTATAATATATCTAATATACATTATTGATGATCCAGACAATAACGGACCTACTGACGAGTCCTTCAACAGCAAAGTTGCAGTGAGCCTGTGACCACGATGGAATTCCTTGATGGCAATTTCCCTTCATCAGGAAAAAATCACAAATATTGTTTCACAGTGCAAGGGATTCATGAAGAACCCTCAGGTTGGAGTTAACACGGTTAATAGGGATATAGTCCAGTCGTTGGAGCCTAAATAGTGCCCTAACCCGGAAAAAAAAGAGTATAAAGCTGAAATTTGGCCAGATGACCCAGAAACCTATGTAGATTTACCAAACAAAATGCCCCATGAATGCCCAATGGGGAAAGTCTATTTTTAGCCAATATATTCAAAATGGCGGATTCGCCATAGGCCAAAAATTCAATATCACCAAAAATGATCACGTGATAGCTCGTTTGAAAGATAATTTCATGCTGATCAAAGTTTACAAAAAGAACTAATATTGAAAATAAAGTGTTTTAGATTTATGAGTCATTTACTCGCAGTTCCTGATAATAACTGACAAGGAAATTGGCACTTCATTTTCAAATCAAACACGACATAAACATTACTATACAAACTAATAAGAAATATCAAACTTAGGATTATTGTTTATGACAACAGAAGTCCTGTATCGTTAAATTCAACTTGGTCAGTGTTGCAGCAGATCTAAATATTTCCATCTTGGTTGTAATCGTCTTCATCGCTACTGAGTAAACATCCACATCATTATCTTTTTCCTAAAAACAATTAATAGATATCCATGGAGCAATTAAGGTATAGTTTTTCTTTCCCCTCTCTTTTAGAGTAATGTAAGCGGTTGCCCCTTTCCTAGTTCTTAATGTTGCAAATCTATCTTAGATTTTGTTACGATTATGCCGCCATAAACAACTGTGATGATCAGCCAGTTTTCATAGTATGTTAACGTGTTCAGAACTGCAGGAGAAAAATTCACCGTTATCACACGTACTACCTCTTTATTCAAACAATCTCTGAATTCTTCCCATGTTATGTTTGTAAACATGTCCATGTTTTCGACAGGTGTACAAGTTTGCACCACGTTGATTTCTCGAAGTTGACTTGCACTTGCATCTAATAACTTTCATCATACTTTAAGGTGCTACGTCCATGTCAATCGTTATTAGTATCAAATTGTTCCGTCTTGTTTCCAGCCCAACTCTTCGGGGTGTAGTTGGAATTCGTCATCGAGTGACTTCCAAGTGATGGTTTGCAAGTGAACACACGTAAGGCATGATTTTCAATACTAGGTCTTTTTATAAACTTTGATCAGCATGAAATTATCTTTCAAATGAGCTATCGCATGATCATTTTTTGCCATATTAAATTCTTAGCCTGTGGCGAATCTGCCATTTTGAATATATTGGCTAAAAATAGACTCCCCCCCATGGGGCATTTTTTTTGGTGAATCTACATAAGTTTTTGGGTCATCTGGCCAAATTTCAGCTTTATACTATTTTTTTTCCGGGTCAAATTGCTTAACGACTGGACTAATATTGTCTTCAATAGTCCATGTTATGATATAGGCCCGGTTACAATTTCGCTACTTACAACAGCAACAGATACCTTAAGTACAGGTAAATTCGCGCTACATTAATTTTCACGCGCGAATTGCTCTTATATTTTTTTTTCCAAGAAAGGAGAAATTCCTGAATTTCAGCAAAACAAAATTACGGAGTTAAATTACGACGAAAATCCTTTTACACACTGTGTATTCTATAACATCAACTCTAATGATAAACATCACAAAAAGGTTTGTATGTTTTTAGAAAGATAATTTGATGTGTAAACTTAATCTCCTTGATTTACTTGTCTTTGCGCCCACTCTTTTAAGTATTTAAGTTTAAACACTTGTTTTAGATGCGCGAATATCTCTATTATCACTGCGCGAATTTAACAGCACTTAAGGTACAGGTACTACGATTAAACCTGACTCCAGATATATACCTAATTTCTTCCTGGCATTCACATACATCCCAGCATATATGGTATGGAAACCAGACCCATTAAGCAAAGAAACGGATGCCATACAACAACATTGGTCTCATCTATATCCATACGCGTTTCCTCCATTTTTACCTAACTGACGACATGATATCAAAAGCACAGGAGAGACATGTACGAATGATAATTGTTACTTCAGTTTTGCAGACCCAGCCAAAGTACAGGCTGTTGTTACAAATGTCAATCAGATATCCAGATTATTACCTCAGTCCAAAGACCTATTGAGGAATCCGAAGCTAAATGTACACTGGTTTTTTTTTGTTTTTTTTTTGCTATCTAAATTCAGTTTTTGGACTTTCTAGCCTGCTTATACCAACCAGGATGGATATAGTTATAGGTGAGTTAATAGACAAAGATCAGCTATTTCTGCTTACTATGAGCATATTTCAAGAGGACCAATTGGAAAATATCCTCACGTTTTTGCGCTTTTATCTTCGTTCTTCAACAAAAATCCACCCCCTGTCATAATATACCTTTATTTAGGACATAGAGAAAGTTCTTTCTTTCTTAAGGTCATTACCAAATAATAAAAACTTGTTCGACAAATTAATTACTATAAAAATGACAACACGTTTGTTTTGGCCCTCACAGCAGCATCTACAATCCTACACAAAATATTTGGGACTTTTGCTGTTTTAGGACCCTTTCGTGTTCCCTATTCGTCAGAGCGTCCATGAAACCAGAACGAGGTTAGGTGTTGACTCGGTAGAGTCACGCTTGCCAGTGTATTTTCATCAGAAACAACGAAAGTGTTCATAATTCAATGAATTTTCCACTTCAACATTCCTCAAAACCCCATTCCGAGGCACACCATTCGCATTCGTGTTGTAGCATTACGGCTGCTTCAGTTCCAAAGCATCAAAGATCAACAATCAATTTATGAAGAAACCCTAATGCATATTAGATGCAAGTGTAACCTTTTGGCATCCATCAGTAAAGTTCTCGTTCAGCGCAGGCGCTGCGACCAAATGCGATCTTGACGTCATAAGCAAGTAGTTACGAACGTTTTATGAGAAAGTGAGCGCACGCCGCAGTAACAGTAGGCTCATCAGAATTGAAAATACAATTAGTCATAAATTTTTTTGCTCAAGTGGAGATCGACCTTTATCGGAGGCTTTTTCAACATCAAGCAAATTTTTTAGTTATTTACCAAATAGGCTAAACGAGAGTAAGTTCTAAACGAGAGGAGCAATCTGTTACTAGTATATAGAAACAAACATGTCTTTTTATTTTGAAACATAACCCTGATGACTGATTGTATTTACTTTCATGTAAGTGTGACACGAGGACAGATAAAATATATATCTAGTCAATATTTTTGCGATCTTCACTGATGATTGCGTCATTGTTTCTATCATTGTGATCATCACTCTCGATTACGTCGTTTCTGACAATTATTGGCTCATCTGACACCACCCTAAAATCATCCGTCTAATAGTAAACATAAGACTCAAACATGGTAATGGACAATCCAAGATTATGATAAGAGAAAGAATAAAGACGCGGTTCATTTAAAACTATTTTATAGAATAAATATTTATTGTTATTAAAATTATTCTGTTTTTATTGTGTTTTTGTTTCTTGACCTTCAAAAAGACCAAATTCGGTTTGTACTTCCTGCCAGGTTCTCTTGCCATTCACAAGATCGTGGATAAGCTTTGGAATGACATCAATCTAATGAGAAGGAAAAGCAACAATATACTGATTCTA
The DNA here is from genome assembly GCA_027564595.1 of Bythotiara depressa. Classification (NCBI taxonomy): domain Eukaryota; kingdom Metazoa; phylum Cnidaria; class Hydrozoa; order Anthoathecata; family Bythotiaridae; genus Bythotiara; species Bythotiara depressa. Next base: position 6,702 of record JANTOQ010542013.1, on the reverse strand, counting down.
GTTTACTCGATAAGTCTTATTTGAACAATGTAATCTACAAACATCCACAAGATATACTAAGAAAGCGCGCCAAAATAATCAATTTTGATAAGACAGTGTCCATGTATATAAAAAGAACCAAGTTTAAAGATGTCATTAACTTTTTCAGCTTACCTAGCGACTCATATCGAATTCACTGTTGTTGTACATCACGGTTTTACTTCACAAATCTCCATTGATCAAATGCTGAATTCTCCCAACCCTATAACGCTAGCGTAACATGCGACACCCCTTTCAATTCTTATCGCGCTGAAGTGTGGACAAGAAGAAGTTTGTTTACTTTCCTTCTGGTAATTTAATCCGTTTATATCGTTACCGTAAGCCGCAAATTACCTTAATACACGAAATTAATGCGATACAATAACGCGAATTTGAAAAAAAAAAGTTAATTAATTTCGCGTTAATTTATGTATCGCGTTAATTTTTATAATGTTAATTTAGATACATATGGAAAAGGTTTGGTATTTTCCCAAACTCCACTCCTATCTATAAATTGTTCACATAAAAAGGATAAGATATTTTCACTACAATCTTTTTTTTTTTTTTTTAACGAAACATTACATCAAACTGTATCGTCTTCTTCCGTATCCAATGCCCATTTGGCGCAAGATTATAGATTTTGAACCTTTCAATGTCTGATAACTTAACAGTTCTGCTCAGAAAAATGTTTCATTCACGTTAATTAATGTTCGGCAAAATGTATTTTTTTGGAGGATTCGCGATAATTATAACCGCGCTATTTTTTTCCGCGTTAATTAATATATCGCGTCAATTTCGTGTATTAAGGTACCTCATTAATTTGAAAGTATCTATTTGGCTAAATTGTCCTTATTATTCTCTTCTTCTAAGAATTACTTCAGCAGAAGACATGGCTCAAAACTATAATACAACAGATGAATATGTTGTGTATACAAATGAAAATGACTACGAAGCTAATAATTCTGGGACAGAAATAAACGCCAAAATATCAAGCAAGGAACGGAGAAAGAGGAAAATATCACTACCTCCGGAAGAAAACTACTTTAAGGATGGAAGTGATGATGATTACTAACCATCACCAAATAAATTTAAATTAATTACAGTGGATAAGATGCACGATGGGAACTTACCCCAAGATATGTTGCATGTAAACAAATCGGTTTGCTTCCCAAATATTTGACCCAGATTTAAGGAGTAGTACTATGAACGTTAATCAAATGTCCTCAAATTTGAAAGGACCAGCAGACTTGGATGATTTCCGCAACGGGGTCTTAGAGGCACATAACAAATTTTCCTGTGTTAAGGAAGATAGAACAATGCTGAAAATACAGCAAAAATTGATTAACGTTATTGGGAAGGGCATGGCTGATGCTACAGAGTGCTTTTAATTCGAACAAGGAAAGAGTTTAAATTGAATGAGAGGATATGAATGAGCTAATTGAACAATCTATTGGGACAGCCTTTTAATTGTGTAACATACAATAGACGGCTGAAAGCACTATCAAATATTTTTAGGAGACTAAAGCCAAACAGCTCTTGAAAGAAATAGAAAACCTGTTATCAGAGCATTGTCAGCAAAGTTTTGAGGATTGTCAGCATATTTTTGGACAAAAATGATTGATTGGTGATTGAGTTATCGAAGAAAGATAAATATCGACAGCAGCCCTTTCGTGACTTACGTTCGTGAGGACGAGTCACAAGAGGACGAGGAAATGCATATCTGGTCCGAAAAGACTACACAGCTGTCACAAATTCTCAAGGTAAGCAGACATCTACCACCATGCCTCAATATACCAGAAATGGTGACTGTACATTCAGCACTAGTCCATCTTCTAATAAGAAGTTAATTTGGAAAGAAAATTAGAAAAGTTCCATTGGCAGGAATAATTCAATATTTCCTGAAAAGCTGAAAAGCTGACTCAGGACCACACAGGAATACGAGATACCATCAATATTTCCTGACAAGCTGGAAAAAACTGACTCAGGGCCTACATAGGAATACGAGATACCATCAAGGTCAGTTACCAAAAGCCCGCACATGAGTCAGGAGGAATGAAACATGTTAAATGTAGTTGTTGGGAATGTTGAGAAAAGGTGCAACCTGGGAGGGATCAGTTTCTGAGCAATCTCTTTATAATAAAGAAAAAGAATGAGGGAAATTGCTCAATTTCAGACCTAAACAATTATATATAGCGTTATAGGGTTTTCATTTACTAAAAGATCTTCTGCAACAAAACGACTACATGTGCAAGCTAGATTTAAAAGACGCTTATTTTTGTATTCCCATCAACGAAACGTCAAGAAGTTACCTCGAGTTTCTGTGGGAAGAAAACTTATACGAATTTTTGTCTGGGTCCGGCTCCATTGATTTTTACAAAAATCTTGGAAATTCCAATTGTAATCCTTAGGTGGATGAGGATAGTGGCATTCCTACACGATATGTTCCAGAACGGTCAAAGAATTTATTCAGGCAAGAGAAACATTGATTTTTCTATTCCAAAATAAACCTAAAAAAACCCAGCTGTCACCAGTTCAAAAAATAGAGTTTTTTGGGATGATAATAATAGACTCAACCAAAGGAAAAGGTACTGGATATTCAAGTCACGTGCACCCAACTCATTCAGAATCCCCGAACAACAGTGATGCATTTATCAAAACTAATAGGAAAACCTTCCGTCACCACTCAGGAAGTTTTACCAGGAAAGTTAAAACATCGGTACATTCAGAAACAGCAAATACAATCACTGAATTTAAAACAGTCTTATCAGTTGAAAACAAGTTTGAATCGGCAATCCCTGGAATGTGAAAACCTAGCACTACACAATGGGAGGACACTGAAAATATACCAAATCAGACTTAGTAATTCAGACGGATGCTTCTAAGAAAGGATTGGGGATTTTCCTCTTTCGAGAAGTGGATCTGGTTGCCCCTTGTCTAAATTACCAGCTGATGGAGATCGGATCCCGGCAGCATGGGGGACAGATGCTTTTCAACATCATTGGAAAAATATGTTCAGATATGCCTTTTAACTAGTGGAGGAAGTTCTATAAAAATCAGAGAGGAGTCAGAAGTACTCCCAGTGACACCAACATGGAAAACAACAGCCTTGGTATGCAGAGTCTTCTGTCAATGTCAATTCATAACCCAATTTTATTTCCTCAATATTCAAATTTGTTAAAACATACACTAGGTCAAACACAACCTCACCAGAGGGTATGTAAATGTCAGTTAAAGTTCAGTGACTCGGAAAGATTCAGGAAAACACTGGCAGCAGAAGGCTTATCAAGGATGGATGCAACACTTGTCGCAAATAGCAGACGCACAAGCTCCTTAACTAATTACAAATCGGCCTGGGGAAAGTAGTCTTGCTCGTGTGCTCAACAACAAACTAATCCCTTTCGATGTGATCGGCTATAAGTGATCATGGAGCAAACCAACCTTCAACCTCGTTTCCAGGGCTTTTTGTTAAACTTCAGATACGACAACGACAACAACGGTACAAGCGTTGATTAAAAATTGATAGCTTGCAGCCTTCAATCAATTAAATAATTTTATTCGAGAGATGGAAAGTTCGACTTATCCGGTCTTCAAGTTACTGGGAGTATACTGTATTTTATTAGCATTAACTGCAGCCATCAGAAGTTCATCTTAACACTGAGTACATGATTAAGACTGAGTTTAGTTATATTTTTACATTTCACAAATTAACAAAACGTTTGCGCAAAAGTATAAACCTCCTTAGTCTGTAGAATATATGATATCCCGAAAACAATGAATTATGTGTAGTTACAGTACTTTATCGTTATTTGGAAATTTCTCAGGAATGGAGGGTTACACCAACGGGTAGTCGCAATTATTATTAGGTACAGTCACCTCACAAAGAAGTAAAAAGTTCCACGGTGGCTGGCTGGATTAAGTAGATTCTAGGAGCTTTTGGGGTAGACACTAATTTATTTAAAGCCCATTCTACCAGGTCAGCATCTACGTCAAAAGCTTCTGTTAGTGGTATGTTAATTCAAGATATTTTAAGACGGGAGTATTGGTCCAACCCATCTACTTGGCAGAAACATTAAATCGGTTGAAAGTAATCCACAAAGGTTTCAGGAAAGTATTGGGTTAAGTGGCGCTTTGAACTGAAGATGCTGGTGCACAAGGGCTCCACATACGCTAGCGCTATAGGGTTAAGAGTATTCAGCACTTGATCGACGGAAATTTTTAAAGTAAAATCCCACAATAGCGTAAGGCCGCACAGCGACCGCAATGTAATTAGGATTTTATGAATAAAATCGAAGTACGATCTAATGCTGTCCCTCCTACACCATAGCCTAGACGATTGTCAAATATTTATTTTATATGTCATCGTAGTGGCTTCAGAGGACTTTACCGCGGTGCTCAGCATAGAGGATTTTGAGATTGGAGAAATCAAGTTTTAATGCATTCATTTTGTGAATGTAAGAAGCATAGTTTCAAAAAGTTGCCTAGTTTAGTTTGTTTACGCCCAAGATCCACACTAGCGCTATAGAGTTGGGAGAATTCAGCATTAGATCGTACTTCTATTTTATTCATAAAATCCTAATTACATCACGGCCGCTGCTCGACCTTACGTAATTAGGGAATAGACACGGTTAACACTGAACTCAACAACATATAACAGACAACAGATAACTATAACAGGCCATCAATTCAAAATGGAGAGAAAAGTAATGGAGAGAATGAAACAACAAAACCATACTCGCAATCGTTTTAATAACAACGCCGCCCGTGGCAGTAGGAGGGCAGCTCTTCATTTTATGTCAATAACAAATATAAGGTAAATATTGAGATAAAAGATCTAAATAGACTGCTATAAATATTACGACTTCCGGTATAATGGTTGTTTCACCCCTTTAAGAAACTTATTGTGTATACCATACCTCCGCTCTTATCTGCCGCGTGGTGTTCCTTTCTCGTAACGTCACAGTATGTGGAGTTTTATTCACAGTATCGAAATCGATTGTCACACCGAATGGGATTGCTATTTCGTCAGTTCTTGCATACCTACGACCAATTGATCCGCTCGAATCATCAATTTTATGAGTTATATCAAGATCAGTTAACGCTGACGCTAAAAAGAATAATCATGAATGACGTAACAAGAAAAAACTTTCAACAAACGATCATGTCTCTACGTCTTCTTGGTGAGGAGACGTTCCTCCGGATACACAGGAAACTTTTCTTTTAAAGCATTTGACACTCACATTCTGTTGTACTTACATATTTGTTTCACATGTGGATTAAAGGCTTCATTCTTGCTGAGCGGTAGCACTGAACATTTAACGGGTGCTAGTACTGACGGTAAGGACAGCCACTGCAGAGAAAAAATAGAAACATTAGTATAGAATATGTTGCATTGAAAATCATACTTTTTTGTAGAGACCTAAAGTTTTGTTAATGATAACTCCTCTCTGCAATCACATCAACCATAACAATGTTCTAAAAAAAGAAAACAAGATTTTGTTTTTACCAGCCTGACATCAAGTATATTTGCGATGAAACTAAAAACCAAAAGGCACATGACGCCATACGGTTTTTTCTGTTGAATTTCATGACAAACGGATTTCCCATTTGAATTGCTGAACAAAACCCTCGTTTACGCTGAATAATATATACTGTATCGCTCAGCAGTTATTTTCTATGGTTATTTAAAAAACAAATTTTAAATGTTTGACGAAGGTGTATATTTGGACAAGAAACTCTAAACAAAAACACATCCAATTTACATAAAATGTTTCTATTGCGAGCAAAAACGATATTGTTAAGCATTTCGAATGAATCCTCCCTACTCCATTCAAATGATACAATGAGTGGGCCTATCAATGGAAAATGTCCTTTAATCCTGATCCATCTAAGCAAGCTGTAGAAATTTGTTTTTCCAGAAAACTTACTCAAGATAATCTGCCAAATCTAACCTTTAATGGAAATAATATTTATGGAAATAATATTTCTTCAAAGATTTTGTTATGATTAAATAATCATTATCTTAATAATAAATGGTAGGCCTAATCACACATCAGGTACATATTTACCTCGTAGTGCACTTCTCTACATTTATAAATATATTTTTTAGACCGCATTTAGATTATGGTGACATAGTGTATGACAAACCTTATGATTCATTTTCACAAAAACTAGAATCCGTCCGGTACAATGCAGCTTTGGCAATAACAGGGGCGATCAGAGGAACCTCGTGTGATAAACTTTACAAAGAAAAAGGGCTCAAAAACTTAAATAATAGGTGGTTTTATGACTTTTCTTTTTCTACAAAATTAAAAATGGTTATGCCGCACGATATTTAAGTCAACTACTACCTACTGAAAACGTTATACCATATATAGTCTTAGAATGCCTCGAATGTTACGTCATATTCCTGCAAGAACTGAATGTTTTCAAGGCACTTTTCCCCCATTCTGTTCAAAATCGTGGAATGAGCTTGATATCAACATACGTAAACTTCCCTCTGTAGCTTCATTTAAAAGAGCTCTCGTAAATTTTATACGACCTTCCGCAACTACCATTTATAATATTCATCATCCATGTGACTTGATACGACCTTCTGCAACTACCATTTATAATATTCATCATCCATGTGACTTGATACGACCTTCTGCAACTACCATTTATAATATTCATCATCCATGTGACTTG
>JANTOQ010542012.1:0-20065 GCA_027564595.1 Bythotiara depressa | reverse complement strand
CTTAAAAAGCGAACTGGATTAAATTTTTAGATATTACAGTGTTTATGTTATTGTATGAAATTAACCCTTTAATACATCAGGTAAGCGAACCATAGATTTAGTGTTTCCGAAGAGCATCATGATAGCTTTGACAGTCTCCTTAGGAATTCCATAGGCTAGAAGTATTTCCTCCATCTTGTTTCTATGGATAGAATCAAATGCCTTGCTAATTAGTTCCAATTTACGCTTCTCATAAAATAATTTTTCCACAATGCGTACTTTTCGCTACTCTGTAAGGTTCTTTTCTTTTTAAACGGTATGTATTTCACTAACTCGTTTAATTGCCCCTTCTGTTAGGTTATACTTAGAATAGAGTTTTTCAATGTCTTCTTTATACACTGATAGGAGGTCTTTTGGTACCCATGAGTAATACAGCATCACCAGGGCATCCATAATTTGCAAAATAGTGCTAACGCAGTCATATGTAGATAGCCATCTGTGAGCAATTCGCTGGGGTGGTGTTTTATATGAAATGTCCAGAATGAAACAGATTTGCATTAGGAAGTCTTTTATGTCACTACTATATTGTGTATCTGTGTGGATATCATTGATTAACTTCTCATCAAATTTATTAAATGGCTGACAAAACTTTTTCACAGAATTATGAACGTGATGACATACATCCCCGTCTATATCAAGCAATTGCGGAGCTTTTTCTCGCAACTTCTTTTCCAGGCCTCCTTTTTTCCCTCACATATAGTTTGTACTATCTGAAAGATCCGAAACCAAGTTACCCCATGGAATTCCATCCCTTTCAAACAACTCAGAAATTTTTACAAGCAACACTTCAGCATTCATATTGATGCACTTTACTGATTCATAGTGCTGTATAACAGTTTTACCGAGACACTCATCAAAGTAGCTAACAATTATACTGACAACACGTTTATGACCAGAAGAGGCTGTACACTCATCAATGTTTATACTAAATAAGGACTTCTTCATATTCTCAACACACTCCCAAACCATCTTTCATTTTGTAGGCTGCAGCCGTTCTACCCATTGAAACCTCCTTTAAGGCCTTGACATATTTTGAACAATTTTTCACGAACTCTATTAACTGAGGCACTTTGGACAGTGGTATTGAATTTTCTGGGGCAAAAGATAAAACATAACCTTCCGTGTGAAGCTTCCGATCAACGATAGGCACTACAGGGCGAACGGGTGGTTCTCTCAATGATTGACAAGTAGCAGAATCGTGAACATTAGGTGGCACTCCATAAGGAAGAGAGCAAAGGTTTTTACAAGTGTCTGATGGATCAGCATGACCAGAAGGATCTATCCAGGATGAAGAACTGTAGTGTTCGAGATATATAACTTCTTATTGTTTACATGTATTTGGTTAGATAATTTAACTTCTTATTGTTTACATGTATTTTGTTAGATAATTTACCATACCTTAACAGGCTAACTTTACCACGTGAGCTATAATTAATTAATTTCTTGCACCACGAACAGAATGCGTGTCCTGGTTTGTCTACCTTTTTAACGTAATCCAAGAGAAAATCACCACTCTTGTCTTTCTCTTGCAACCAATCCCACTTCCACTTATTTTTTAAACTTTTATCCAATTCTCATGGGTCAATTCCTACACTCCTTTCCATGATTTTATATGAAATATGTTCCGCCATTTGTACTAATATTTCTAATAATCTTTATCTTTATTTACTCTTTATGTTAGAGATGATACTTTAAAATGAATGAACATTTTTTTGAACACGTTTTCAAAAGAGAACATTTTTGAATATTTTATTAAAGGTCACGAAAAATCCATTCAAATTACTTTAAATGAATAACCGTTGTAATGTATAAGAAAAAGTAAATAAATTATTTAATATTAGTAATTACGCAACCTTTCTAAAATTGCATAATGTTTATTTATTAATTTTATCATGCCACATTTTTGACAAAAGCTCAGCAGAAATAATTTCCTTCAAAAAGAAAAAAGGCGGAACTCTGTCTTTCGGCGGAACAGTGGCACGTCTGAGATACGCATCGGCTATTTTCTTCCTAGACAGAGGTGCATAATATTTTCTTACAAATTTATGGCCACCACCAGAGCAGGTTTCAAACCCCCTGCTCCATGGATGCAAAATTCCCAATTGTAGGCTTCCGGCCCAATTGGAGATTTCTGGATTGCACCCTGCTGTCTACAGTATAACTTATGAATGAATAACCTTTACAAGACATGAAGAATCAGCTTAGTTAAAAAACATTCCTATACTATTTGCAATAATTAACACCATGGAATAAGGGAAAACAGCAAAAACATGAGGACAACATACACTAAACAGTGATGATAAAATGATAAAACAATTTTTATTTATATATTATACACTTAGATACTCTTCTAACAGAGGGGAAAATAAGAGAAAAACAGATAGTTACTTACATTTCGTTGGTCCAGTCTGATCATACCACTCAAATTCTAAAACAAACCCAAAACGTGATTAATAAGGCATAATGTTAAAGACAAGATTATTCATTTTGACTGCTATATTAAAGCTGCAGACTCAGATTATTGAAATTTCACTTATTTATTCATTTATTTATGAATTTGTACCCAGGATAGCCTCTTCAGTATATACAGTACTGTCAGAAGGTTTTGTTCCGTTTGCGCGATGCGAAGCTTTCGCATCGTTCGTTCGCATCGCATTACAATTACTGCATTGTTCTGCGTGAATCTTTTGAAATGCGCACGAAGCTTGTGCGAACGATAGTGTTTTGTTTTTTCAACAAAAAGTTTTGTCTCCATTGTTTACATTTTGCCTATGTCATTAGCGAACGCTAGATTTCTTCCTTTGTTTTAGTTTCGCATATCTCATTAACAGACACTAGATACTTTTTCCCCTTTGTTTTGGTTTCGCATATCTCATTAGTGAATGCTATATATTCCCCCTTTGTTTTGGTTTCGCAGATCTCATTAGCGAATGAATGCTCTATATTTATATATGCTATATAAGTTTTTCATAGCGGCAGTCTAATACCTAATCGTGAATCTTCCAATGTGTCTTCTGCTTAATTTGTAGTACAACTACATAATTATTTTATGTGTGTGATGTATAAAATGGTAGCATGTTTAGATTCACGGAATTTGCACCATAAATTCGTAGTATAACGCCATGATTCGTTGGCTTTACTACTATACGTGAAATCCCTACCGTAATTCGTAGGGTTTACTCCATGAATTTGTAGTATAAGATACAGATATATTTCTGTTCTACCACACTCCAACGTGGTGTCAATTGAGAAACTGAGAAAACAATTTTTCCGGTCACGTAACCTTTCCATTATTCTAGCTAAAATGTTTTCTATAAACATAGAAATAAAAAGCGGCAGAAGAACTAGCGTGTTTTTATGAAAGGCACACAATGTAATGACTTCCTATGACGTGAACAGATTCGTTTTATATGTCTAGAAATGATAAAATACCTGGTTTCTATACACACCAAACAATTTTATAGCACCAATTAAAAAGAAGCTCATCTCAATTACCTATTAGCTAACATGCTTACAGTTTCAAAAATTTGTGCTCCAAAAATGTTAGGTTTGTAACCTTACATGAAAGTGGGACACGGTCCTGGGACCCTGAAAAGTGGGTCTTCGACAAAGTGGGACCCCGTAATTTTATAGTGGGAAAACTGGGACCCTGAAGATGTTATTATCATTAAATTAAAGAAAACGTCTAAGTCGAAGTGTCATTCTCTTCGATAAAAGAGGTACAAAAATACTTTTCTGTGCTCCTTGTAAACTTTATTAAAGGCAGGTTTGGGGAGACGAATTAATTCGCACAAATCAAATTTTTCCTACAATCCAATTGGTTTGCGTCAAAATTCAATTGAAATTAAGTAGAAACCATGTCTATTTTATTTTTCGTCATGCTAATTAAACAATAGAAAGGAATCACTTTTTCACTTCGGGTGAATTAATTCGCCTTGTGGAAACCCGTCTCACACTAATTAATTCGCAAAGATACTCATTTTACGCGATATCTTTAGCTCTGAAACGCTTCTCCGCAGAGCTTTACTTATAATCACAACCTTTCTTTTTTAATATGGCATGTTTTCTACATTTTCTATACTCACATCCATAATTATATTGTTGATCCCATAACCAATTATTCCACAAGGCATTTTTCAATGTTTTGAAAAGGCCTGGGAACAAGGTTGTCTAAAAACTTTATTTCTCACTGACTGAAGATACCCGATCTGCTCAGTACTTCATGTCTCGTTCTATAATACCGGAAAGCCCTTCATGTAGTATGTACATACCAAATGCGTATCGGGTTGGGGTTAGGGCTATCTACATGCAGTACCACGTATTTTAGTGCAACAAGACATGATTGACTAACCATCTATCTAATAATTTCCGTTAATGTTGAACAATTGTAATTTATTACCTGTATCGTGTAAATGCATTTATATGGAGTATAAAATATGACAGTTCGTCAGAATGAAGAGTTACAGCCAGATCATACTTTCTTTCAGTAAGCAGATGCAGATAAGATAGCAAGGGTATCCATAACATATTCATTGTGGGGGAGAGTGATACACTTTCCATATGCGTTCATCGCTACAAGTTCAAAATAAACCCTTATTTAAAATAAACCCCTATCTCTGAACGATGCTAAAAACCCATGAAATTGAGCCAAAAAACAAAAACACCAGGCCAAGGCACAAAAGAGACCTATAACTACTGGAAGGCAACAAAATATAAAATTAAAACACTGCTGAAATATTAACTTTGAAACCTTTCGCATATATGAAATTGGTGTAAGGGAGAGTCCCTAAACGCAAAAATATTGTATTTAAAAAAATGTAAATCTGGTTGTTATAAGTTTTTTCTTCAACATGGAGGTAATGATTTTCCTTTTCGCATTGCTAGTTTTTAAACCCTTTCACATTTATCACAGAGACAACGAATGTGAGATTTATTTATTTATGTTATTTGCATTTTTCTAGACAACTTCCTAAACACGAATGTGTTATGTATATGATTTGAAAGCTTCTTTCATTTTTTCCCTTTTCCTACTTTTTCCTTAAGGTCCCACATTTGTTTTTTAGGGTCCTACTATTTTCCTTAGGGTCCCACTTTTCTGGGTCCCCATCCCACTTTTAGACCTACCATTAATTTACAACGTTCATTCATTTTAAACTCTAAATGTTCCAGCTGGCATTGTGATTAAATACCTGCCAGGTATTTTGACGCTTATTCCAATTTCAGAATGATGAAATAACAACTCACTCATGTTCTACATGGTTCTTATGCTTGTGTAAACACCTCATGCTTAGCTAACATAATTACCTTGTAAACTCGTGCTTTTTGGCACATGTATTGCTGGTGCATGTAAAAAATTAAAAAATGTATGGCTTCAACTTAAATTTAATGTATAATTGAGATTAGCTTATTTTCATAATTTAATATTTCCAAAATATGATTTGCATGTAATAGAAACCAGGTATTACATCTTTTTCGTCACGACTCACGACAATCGAATTTTTGCACGTGAAAGAAGCTTTCTTCTGGGAATTTTTAGAGAAACAAACAATCACAAGGAATTGCATTACAATTTCACATAGAAAAATATGAAGAATTGTGGTGTTATACAATGATTTCAAAGAGCAAGATCAAAGAAACAGGACGTTATATTATGATTTCACGTGATAGATGATTTCCACTATGACATCATTTTTATACAAAATGGGAACTTATGAAAAAACCTCAAGATGAGAAAAAATAATACGCTACGAATTCAAAATTCAGATCTTTTTTCGTGAAACCGTTTATAAAGAAGGATAGTACTTGCAAAACTATCAACTCTTGTGTGTACATAACGGGACTTTTAGTAGAGTAAAAACAAACATTAATTTTATTTCACATTTTATTTCTTTCAGGTGAAGCAAGAAGAAATCTAAAGAAAGACACTAGAAACTTCCATTAGCAACCAACTAAACTAATACTCCTTTTCAAAAAATAATGTTACGGTAAATCAGAATGGTTTTGCTTTCTTTCATAGAAAATCAATTTTTATAAAATAAAATATAATTTACTTATACTATCGAGAACGAGGCTATGATGGATTCAGACATTTAGACCCATGAAGTCTGATGATTGGGAAAGTTTTCTTTTCTTTTATTGATTTAATGTTATTTTACATAGAATTAGAATCTGAATATTATTTAAAATAAAATAAATAAAATATGTGTTTTGTTTTATATTTAAAAAGGAGTATTAGTATTATTAGCTAAAAATTAGATATGGTGTATGTGGCTGATTAAACAAATTGTTTGGCTCTATTTACTTTCACTTCTTGAATACTTCTCTTCATTGTATTTATATTCGCTTACAACCTTATTCATAGAACACAAAATTGATGAGTGAACTTTCAAATAGAGTGCTGTTGTAGTATAAAAATTAAAAGTATTATTTAAATATAAATTAAGTACTTTACATGAACTAGATTAGAAAAAGCAGTTATATAAAATGGCAAACAATGAAACATTGCATCATTACTGAATAAATATGAAGTATATACAGAATATATTAAAGGTTATACAGTAGAACCTCTCTATAGCAGACACCAGTTTTCCCTAGAAACTACACCAGTTTTCCCTAGAAACCGATGTCACAACAAACTATTGATAGACTAAATATTTTAAAGACAAGAAAAAGCAATCAGATGGGTGAAAACGAAAATAGGTTATTTAAGGGAAATGTTAAATATTATATTTTTAGTCCGTTCCAGGAAAAACTGTCTACTAAAGAGAGTATATACTGTACTTTGTCCTCTTCATCTGGATTGGATTGGATTGGATTGGAGAACTTTATTTAAAGTTGATGTTTACATAGTAGTATAAATATTACTAATACAAACCAACTGGAGGAAGTATATCTTTTTTTAAATATGTGTTCATGGCATTTACACATGCTTGCCAAATTCCAACATGCTCTCTCTCAGCAACACTGTAATGCAAAAACACTTTCTCCCTAATAAAAGCAATCTTTCTTCCATCAGGGTCAATCAAACCCTTGTTTCGGTTACCGTTAATATTCACTGATTTCCCAAATGGCTTTCGTTCCTGTCTTTTGAATATTTTGCACATTAGATTTTTTGCAAAGTTTCCCTTACTGCTGATTTTGCAGCAATTCTCAGGCACTGTTCTTTTGTTAAGTATGCTACATTGCTGCTGCAGCCAGGTAATGTGTTCCCTTGTCCAATAATACTTCTTGGCGTTGTTTGTTTTTGGTGTGGGGTAGTAGGGCTAGAAGACCATTGTTGGCTGAGGGATGTGTGCTGCTGGGGAGACCATTGTTGTTGCTGTGGTTTGTTGAAATATTGTTGTTGCGAAGGCGCCCAATTATCTTGTTGTGGCGGCATCCAATTTTGTTGGTGATAGCTTTGTGGAGTCCAATTTTGTTGTTGCTGTTGTTGTTGAGGAAACCAAGATTGTTGTGGTTGAGGAAGCCAATTTTGTTGATATGTTGAGGAAGCCAAGATTGTTGTTGTATAATATGCTGAGGTGGCCAATTTTGTTGTTGCTGTTGTTGAGGCACCCAATTTTGTTGTTGGGGGGATGATTCCCAACTTTCTTGGCAATCCACACTATTGTTTGGTGTTGGTAATTTTGTGCACAATTCTGAATCTTGAAAACCCTCTAAGGATCTGGATGATAAAATAGATGAATTGAAGGAACGGCATTTTTCCTGAATGCCAACTCTGATTCATTATCAGACTGGTCTAGGCCAAAGTCCATGTTAGTGAATGTGTTTGTTGTTGGTTCTCCTTTTTTTGTTTCTTCAATAAGTTGTTCAGTTAATTCGATTGCTGGGTTTTCCGTGGGTTTATTTGTTTCATTGATAATATCAGGTTGTTGTTCATTTACTTCGGTTTCTGCGTTTTCGGTGGGTTGGTCGAATTCGAGTGGTATTGTTTGCGAAAATGCGTCAACTCTTTTATGTTTTTTGTTTGGCATATTGAGCTGGATAAAATCTAGCCGGCGCATGATAGCTTTCATCAAATCCTGATTTTCTTTCAGCATCTTTAGCAAAATAACCATGCTACCGTCGTCGGCTTTCTTACTAATTTCTTGCACAAGCATCTCCTCTACGTACTCTTCATTGTCTCTTCCAGCTTCGATTGCTACAACAGAAGCCTAAAAAGGATAGGAAATTAACCTAATTTTTATTCACTAATCAGAAGTTAATAGAATTCTTCAATAGACCTTTCAAATTTATATGCCAAAGAAATGTAATTTTCATTTTATTAATTAGTTTTAAATTCATCAATTCCTGTCTCGTGTTCACGAAAAGTATCTCTAGACACTTTTACCATAAGCTTACTTTTTAGGATTTAAATTTCAAGTTAGTTTTTCTTAAATATCAGTGGAAATTGAAATTTTGGGAAAGGTCTTTTGAAACAACATTTCAAAGTTTCTATATCCTGCCTTGTTTTCATGGGAAACAATTTCATTCATTATCGAATATTCATTTTATCATGGCTTCAATTCAAAATACTACAATTCCTATTCGATTCCCTTTTCTTGTAAAACGGGTGTTAATATTTCAATTTTTTGCACGAATATGAGGCTATGTTTTAAGCATGTATGTTGATAGTGATACTTGAGATGAGAATTCCATTATTAAGAATTGAAAAATAAATTTTCGTCAATTTATGAACAGGTATGATTGAGATTTCGTACCTTTTCTGATGGTTTTTGTGCCGTCTTTTTTGGTTTATCCTGCTTTGCTTTTGGTGGAATTACTTTTTGCTTCTTTACTTGGCGATGTGGTCCCTGTATCTTTGTTTTCTTCTGTATCTTCTTTCGTTTTTCCCCTTGGTCACCAGCATCAGATTCTATAATAGTTACCTCTTTGTTTACGGCTGTGGATATTCAACGAAAACTAAAAGAAAACTTTCATTTGTTTATATCTCTTGTCGTTATTAAAACTGTTCGTAGGAAACTAGGCTGGATTCGTTCCAGAAATAAGTACTGTCAAGTAGTCAGACCGGCTAACCAAATTGAATGCTTAGCTTATGCTGGTGAGTGTGAGCTCACAAAGGATACATTTGACAATGTTATTTTTACTGACGAATCTAGTATCTGGCTAGAACGACTAGCTAGGCTATGTTTCCATAGGAGGGGTGATCCATTTAAACTGAAGCCAACTGTGAAGCACACGTTTAAGGTACATGTCTGGGCGGGAATTTCCAAGAGAGGAAAAACAAGAATAATCCTATTCACTGGAATCATGGTTAAATAATTTTATGCTGACAATATTTTGAGACTTGGATTGCTCCCATTTATTAGAAGAGTGTACCTTAATGGGACATCATTTTCAACAGGACAATGACCCAAATCACAAATCGTTGTATGCATTGCAGTTTATCGATGACAACAAAATTAACTACTGGCCCACACCGGCAGAAAGCCCCGATCTCAACCCGATAGAGATGCTCTGGTCAGAACTAAAGCAGTATTTATGAAAATGGGTCAAACCTAGAAACTTGCTAACGGTATAATGACTTTCTGGTCTCGTGTTACAGTTGGAAAATGTAACATACATATTGACCACATTTATAAAGTATTCCAGATAGTCATTCAAAGATGCAGGAAGGCTTCTGGACATTAAAGTCCAATTTCTATTAGTGTGCGCTTTTGCCCGCGTGGGAGGAGCGCATAAGCTGTTTTTGCTCTTCATCTGCTGAAAAAGTTGAAAATACTCAACTTTCACAGCGGACAAGGGTACCTGAACAAGTACAAATAAAAAAAATACAATGAAAAAGCACATTAAGCATGCACAAAAACGTTCACTCCTCCTCCGTAGACACAATCCTCTAATGCAAAAAGTAGATTTTAACACAACACCCTCCTCCACATATATTAATTTTTCTTGTTTACACAAAGATAAAAATAGTTGGGCAACTTTGGAAAAGAGTAAGATAGATTACTTTACTAGGATAAAATAAGAACAATTTAACTAAATAATTCCTCTGTTCATATCTCTATTATCTAAAAGTACTCTTCATTTTATTTTTATACTGTACCTCACAAAATATTGAAATGCATTTTCAAAAATTAATTTCTAGTAAATCTTTGAAGATAAGAAAGATAAAAAGAAAAAGATTTGTGCTGTTGTTGCGAGGTGAGTGAGTCAACCTCTACTTGAGCAATTACAGTCGTGCATATGGCTTGTGTAATTTTTGAGATACATAGTGCACCCCGTGGTACATAGTAAGCTTAGTACCAAAGCACTTCTGCATGGCATGCGACACCAGAATTGAAAATAAAATTGGGCGACCAATATCGCTCAAATGAAGGTCAGACTTTACGTAAGCACAGGCAAGGAGAGTGTTTTCAGATAATGAGCAAAAGACACGCAAATTTAAAATACTTCTGAAATATAAATAACTGGTTGCGTGTCTTGGATCAATCTCACAAACAGTTGGTAGAAAGCAGCTCAAGTTACAAATACATAGACCATAATTAATTAGAAGAGTTTGTATTTCAAAAGCACATTACGGGTTTCGGCGCATTAAAAATGACTGCAGTTTTCAATGTGCTACTACTGTAAGTGTGTTTCAGAAGTCGTCACATTCTGATTGCTTTGTAACCTAGCATCAACAGGAAATAGGGAGTTTGTTTGCTATAAACTTTGTTTCCCCGATTCCTGAAAGAATAAATGTTATTTAGTTCAAGAGATTTAATGCTGTTTTCTATACAGCGATCTTTTCTGGGAAAGCTTAATTTATATTACTTATTCTGCAAATTTTTTCAACTTTTCTGAGCCGGATATGGAAATAGACAATCAGAACGTATGAACAAAATTCAAGCAGAAAAGATCGATGTATGGAAAACAGCCTTTACTTTCGTTCATATCCCATTATTTCTAGAGTTCACTAATTAGTCTCTTTCGTTCATGTTTCATTATTTCTAGCGTTCACTAATTAGTCTCTTTCGTTCGCGTTTCATTATTTCTAGCGTTCACTAATTAGTCTCTTTCGTCCGCATTCCATTATTTCTAGCGTTCACTAATTAATGTCTTTCATTCTCATTCCATTATTCACAACATTTGCTAAATAGTTTCTTTTGTTCGCATCTTATTTCTGGCATTTACTAATTAGTTTCTTTCGTTTACATTTTTTATTCTTTCTAGCATTCGCTAATTAGCTTCTTTCGTTTACATTTTTTATTCTTTCTAGCATTCGCTAATTAGTTTCTTTAGTTTGCATCTTATTGTTTATACATCATACATAAATTAGTTTAGTTCGAATTCTTTTCAAAAAAAGATAAAGAGATGATGGAAAAAGTTTCTTACAAAGGATTTTTTCTCCCTTTGAATATTGGGTGATGCGAAATGGTGAACGATGCGAAAGTTTCGCATCGCGCAAACGGAACAAAACCTTCTGATGGTACTGTAGGTACTGTTATTAGTGAGGGTCCTGTGATTGAAGTCCTGATTGTAATTAAAGTTGCCATTTGAGCTACAGAAGTTTCTAATGAGCTCTGCAAGTCAAACAGGAACTTCTACTCAACAAGTCAACTCCAAAGTGAAACTGTCATCCACAGGTGAGATAAAGCAGGTTCAACCTTACAGATGTACGACACCACATCCTTATACATGACTAGTATATATAGGAAGTAGAAAGAGTACCAAATAAAAATTATATTCTAAACAGTTTTCTCAATTTTGAAATTTGTTTTTAAATTTTAAATAAGAACTTTTATACTATAATTATTCCCATAATGATATGAATATATTTATAATGTCATAGGCCAGAATTATTTAAACATTGGGCTACGTTCCGAGACATACTTCTATCATCATCAGACTCTTCCAAAGTTCCAAATAGACTGTGAATGCGAAGTATTTATACTCCTTTACCTCTTTCATATTGTTTAGGATGTAAGCTGCCAATGTACTTTAACAAGAATTATATGTGTGTTCTATTTATATTATCATACATACATATATCATAGTAGTAAATACTTACAACTTATTTAAACATTGGGCTACGTTCCGAGACATACTTCTATCATCATCAGGCTCTTCCAAAGTTCCAAATAGACTGTGAATGCGAAGTATTTATACTTCTTTACCTCTTTCATATTGTTTAGGATGTAAGCTGCCAATGTACTTTAACAAGAATTATATGTGTGTTCTATTTATATTATCATACATACATATATCATAGTAGTAAGTACTTACAACGTATGGATCATCAACGTGGTGATAAAGAAGTTTCTATTAGAAAAAAAACATATTATTGAAAGTTTACTTATAAATCATCCGCAATTCAAGAACTTAATTAATCTCTATTCTTCTCACTACTGCTAATAGTGTGGCATGTCAGATATTGAATAATTTTAGTGTCACTCATACTAGATAGAAACAAAACATCTTTATATTAGATATTTATGTGACTAGATCTTGTTAGATTTTAACATATTCACTGGATTCAAGATCATAAAAGAATGAAGATTTCAGCAAATTTTAAAACAACAAGTTGGGAGCATTTTATAAGTAAATGTTTCTCATTAATAACTACCTCCATTCTTGTCTAAATGGAAAGAATCAAGACTATATCATTAATGGTGTCTAAAACATAAATGTCAAATATTCTTCCCAAGTTTGTGTAGACTACAAATAAAACAACTTTTCACACAGCAACTTTTTCCAATCTACTGATAATTGGATTATAGCAGGGAATGTGCTTTTATCATCATCACCATTGTCATCATCGTGGGCATCATCATTTTTACATTCCATGAAATACTAGGGCAATGGGCAAAGTGCCAAATCAACATCAATAAGCTCAAAAACATAATTGTACAAAAACAACTAAACGAATCAATCCATTTTCCATATCCACTAATATATGTGGACATCATTTAGGTGAGATATTATGGCGACAATGAGTATAATAATGAATTGCTTACCTTTGCTTCACTCCCATTCCTATAATCCTAGAAAGAATAAGAAAGGAGTTTCTTTTAGTAAACCTTCAGCTCCGAGAGCACAAAGGATTAGAGCAATACAAAGTGAAGTTCCATGTTGCCATAAAAAAATATGTAGAGAATATTCTTGTAAAGAAGAATATCTTTCAAAAAATAAAAACTATGTGCTTGCTTAACTTGTATGAGATTAAATATAGAAAGAAACAAGAACTGGTTTATGAAAACTAATTTGGATAACCCCAAGCTGCTAGTTCCTTTGGGTCTGAAGTATATAATTGCACAGGAGTACATTCACAAATTACATTAGTGCCATCTCTCCATTAAATTTGCAGATATTTAAAACAATATTGCAAGTAATTTAACTTTATATGTATTGGCAATGTATGTATAATTAGTCAGGTCTTTGAAGATAAAACTATGGTAGGTTATCAATTTATACCATTCAAAAATAATATTCTGAAGCATGTTTATCTTAACAAATGTGAATGTTTTCCTACAGCAATATTAAAGTAAAACAAGCCAATAATAACTTAGCTTATGCATAACATAAAATGGTGGTTCTTTCAATTAAATGGAAGTACACTTCTTGAATGTACACATGTATTGTAATTAAAAAAAGATATACTCAAAATCGGCTATTTCAAACACACAAGGGATAGAAAGAATTATTGTTAATAGCAATTGTTTGAAAATCCAGTATGCTTTTTGTTAGGAATTGAAATGACAAATTTTGTCTGTAATTGAAACATACAGATGTTTAGTTTTAAAAACATTTTACTGAAAAAGTGATTTAAAGTGCAATTATTGTCACTATGTGATAATTAACAGAACATTTCACATAAAAACTAGTGTAATGAAATGACCCAAAGGGAGAGTACTATAACAATGAGTAACTTACCAATGCTTCACTCACATTGTCAAAATCCTAGAACAAATATTGAAAAGAGTTTCTTTTAGTAAACTTTGTGCTACAAAAGCACAAATAATTGGAGCAATACAAAGTGCAGTTCCATGTTGCCATAGCAAATAGATAGGATAGGGACTGTTCTTGTAAATAATATTATAATATTTTTCTAAATATAACAAACTATGTGCTTAAAACTTATACGAGTTAATATAAAAAGAAACAAGGACTGATCTATGAAATGTTTAAAAAAATGTTTCCAAGTCAGCTTTTCTGCATTCATCTCAAGTAAACAGAATTGATTTGCAACCTGAATCACGTCTAACATGGTTGTGATTCATTGTTATGCAGACAGTTTAAAACAAGACAAAAAATTTTCTTGCCATAAAGATTTTTGACAACTATTGCTGATAACCTGAAGCTCCTGGTTCCTTTGGGTCTGTAGTATATAATTGCACCACAGGAGCACATTCACAAATTACATTGTTGCCATTACTTCATAGATTTGTTGATATTTAATTCAATATTGCAAGTAATTCAACTTTATTCAATTTCACATTTTTCTTTACAATTAAAAAATAATATTCTGAAGCATGTTTATCTTAACAAATGTGAACATGTTCTTACAGCAGCATTACAAGAAAACTTAAATAATACTAATCACTTAGTTAATCTGTACCAGGGATATATAACCGGAGGTCAAAATGTGAGGTGTGTATAATTTGACATAAGGCTGCATTCCCGATGCAGATTAACAAAGTGGTTACTATTAGTTTTATTAACTGGCAGAATAATTTGCTTAGTTTCAAAAGATAGATCATGGTAGTAAAAATAGCACAAAATAGCACATAACTCAAAAAACAACTCATTTAGAACATGCTAGCTATGTTTCCTAAGAACGTCAAGAACTTCAAAACAAAAAACAACAATATTTTAACAATACAATTTAACAATAGCATTCGAAATATCAACAAAATGTATATATAACAATACAATTTAAAATATAATCAAAATGTAGTCACGTAACTTTAATCCTAATCTGAATTGGAGTAGATAATGCAATGGCGGCAACATTTTAAACTTTTGCCACTAATATTTCGTTGAATTGATACATTAAACGTAGTTATTTATATTTGCACCACAGAAGATACATACTGTCCTTTTGAATGGATGATACAGAATTATATGAGCATTTTAATTAACTGTGTGAAGCTGGTTGAATGTTCGAAACATCTTGAAAGACATCACATGTCAAATTCCAAGGGCAGGAATCACAAGCAGTTATTAAATTTGAAATTTGTTGCTGTTATTTACCTGATAAGGTATTATAAGACCGAAGACAGTATGTGTTTTTACTTTTTTACTTAACTGAGAAATGTGTAGTGGGTGAATATTGTTGCTTAGAAGCATAGTAATCGATGTTTTTCGAGCAACTTTTGAACAATTGATACTGTTGTTTAGTTTTGAAAAAAACAACGTTTTTAAATTAATTTTACTATTATGCTTCTTCTTCTTCTTTTATTACACAGACTGCCTTTCTTCTTAGTTTACAGTTTTATCCCCACTTATGGTTTCTATGGGAAGAGGGTTAGTATGGCTTCAGCATAAGCATGTAGTCAAAGCTGCTTAGCAAATTAAACATGCATAGTTTCCATATTCACCCTCACAATATGGCTGCCAGTTAATAAAAACCCATAAAAACTTAGTGCAGGTATAACATAAAATAGCGGTTTCTTAATTTAAATGTAAGTATACTTCTTGGAACTGTACACAAGTATTGCAATTGAAAAAAGATACAGTCAACATTGGCTATTTCAAATACTCAAGGAATAGGAAGATTTATTGGATATAGCAAATGTTTGAAATAGCCAGTATTTTTATTTTCTTAGAATAAGTTTGAAATTACAAACAACAGTACAAAATAAAGTAGCAATTGAAATAACACACGATGACTGTAATTGAAACAGACAGATGTTAAGTTTTAAAAAACATTTTACTGAAAATAAAACTTACAATGTATATTGATTCTTGATTAGCATTTTTCACATTCTACAATGTTAAATGAGTGTTAATTTAGAAAGGTATATGTAAGACAGACACAATACCAAATTAAAAGTCAAAATGGGAAGGAGAGTAATAAAAAATCAAAGGATACTGGGTGAATGTGTCAAATTATATATTGTAGAAAAAAGCCTGGTTTCCAGAACAAAACAGTATTCTGAGAAAAAATAGCTTTCCCAATATTTTAACCAAAATTTAATTCCTTGAAACAGCATAATGCTTTGTAAAAATGCAAGCAACGTAAAGCCAAGTGTATATTAAATATACTAAGATTTAAAAATACAATCTGATGAAAACTAAATAAACCTCTCAATGTTTTGACCACAGTTTTACTACAAACTACATAGCATACATACAGTCAAAATATTGCATCCCATTGAAACTTGGTATATGTGAAACAAGAATGATTATATTGGTACCTAAACAATTACTAACCTTGCGCTCTGGTAGCAATGGTGGCTGGTCACTATATTCTCTAAAATTTAAAAAATACTAAAATAATGGATGTACAAAAGTTGTTAATTATTTTGATAACTTAAACTTATCAATTTATTTTTTATAAATCTTAAGTAGACTTTCCACTTATATGTTTTACTTTAAAGTAGCATTGCTCCAGAAACAGCTCATTGGTTTAAGATGCACAGTCATAGTGTGTAGAGGGGTATCATCCCCCCTCCCCCATTAATAAATAATCACCCTACTTATAAAGAATTTATCCATGTGCAACATTTTACCTTTACAAAATAAGTATGATACATAATAATGCTAATTTTAAAGAATTCAAGTATTACTTTGTTTGTTTTCTCTTATGTGAGGATCACATTATTTAGTACAAAATATATAAAACAAAGTTTTTCAATGAGTTGTTTCTTTCTCCGCAATATATTATTTATTTACACAGATATTCAATTTCTTCATTATACTGGCAAACATTCCTTTAAGGCTACTTTGAGGATTGCCAGAAAGAAAAAGGTCTCTTAGGCCGGAGAAGCAACTTTACAAGTACAGGGCCAGTTTATACTGTTAACCCCTGTTAAGTGCCTCTTTGAGGGGACCCATGCTGGACGAAAAGTTTGAATATAGAGCAGGGAAGACTAGCTAAAACCATCTTTCCAGATCTTTGGAATGTATTTGCAAATCAACATAAGTTTAGCAATTTTTCAGAGACCAGATCACCCAATTGATTGATATTACAATTATTATAACTAAAGCTCCACCCTACTAAACTACATACAATAACACACTGTAACATTGAGTCAACAAATTAATAACAAAAGAAAGCAAATTGGATATACAATACTTAAAGAAAATAACATAAAAATATCGATTTCTAAAAACAAAAAATTCAGATTCACCACCTAAAAATTCTGTTTTTAGCAGTAATGCTGCAAACTTTTAAATTTTGTGAATCATGTAAAAACAGCTATCAAATAAATTTTGTGACGTCATTGTCGACACAGATAAACAATTCTTAAAAGATGCCAGAACGAGAAGTTTTAAACAGGCTCTTGACATAAACTTTATTTAGCAGGAAGTCATGTATTCAGATGACTTTAAATGTGAACATCATCTGGGGAATAAGAAAGCTCAGTTTCCCTTTCTCCAATGATGAAGACCAAGAAGAACTAGAGAAATATCATCTTCCATCATAGAAACTGATGATTCTGATGTTAGTTCCAATGAAACATGTAATGAGGAGGAAAATGTGATATTTTTAGTGTAGGAAAAACTATCTGGTCCACATGTGAGAAATGTCATTATGAAGAACGAGAAATTTGACTGTTTGCGCTGTCAGTGATTGACGAGGAAAAGTTTACTGGTATGCTGCATTTTGTCAACTTAAAAATATATATTTTAAAAGAAAATATGCCATTATATATATTTAAGAATTCTACTTATGAACCTTCATCAGTCATATTTTCTACTGTACGTGATCACACAACAACTTCTTCATGGTTTGTTTTTATTCCTTGTAAGTTTTCAAAAACATTTATATAAAATAGTTTATATAATCTGTAAAATAACTCATGCACTCATGCATGTAACTTATTATCCGACACAACAATCAAAATTAAATCTATATTAGCTAGCTCAAAAATGTTTTCAATTTTAATAAAAAGAAATAAAAAGAAACAATAGATGTGCAATATATATATTCCATCATTATGTTTTACAAATTTTACTTTCCTAAGAATGTTCATAGACAGTATACTGCTCGTGTTTTTACTTGCCGATTAATTTAAGATAAACAATTAATTAATAAAAATTGTATAATCAGCAAAACGTTTTACTGCTTCTACACAAGGTCAGGATAATCATCGAAAACGCAATGAATTTATTTTTTAAATGTTTTGAAGTAACAAGAAACTTTAAAGGTGATGTAAGAAATACAAAAACACAGAAAACCTTCAAATCTCATTCAAAGCATTGCTTATAAAAGTGTAAACAAGAAGTGCTGTGCACATGAACATTGAAGGCTACTGAAGAGATGCGATTGTAGAATAGACTAGTCTCTCAGTCTAGCAGCGGTTCGTGAGCATAAAGGTAATGTTCCATAAATCAGAAAATCTGAGGAATAACTAACAACTAGTCTACTGCGAATGGGATAGCTATAAAGTACTTGTCATGGTTATCAATTCAGGGAAATTATGGAAATGTTGATTGATGGTAACATGTTCGATCAAGTGTGGAATGTTTAACAGTTTTTCCTTTAACCTTAGCTGGTACTTAACCCTTAGGCACCCAACAGGTGAATAGAAAATTTTCAAAAAATAAAGAAATTCCTGTCAACAACAAAAACTAACATTGTTTTGGAGGGGTCCATATATGGAACCCGGGCACCTAAGGGTTAAAAGTACATTTCTGAAGAAATCTTTGAAGAGGTTTCCCAGTAGCAAGAATTGGGGCTTGGTTAAATCATAATCAATGGAAATGTAGCCGGAAAATCTTTACAAAACGGCAGATATGCTTTGTGTTTGTTGGGTGTCATTGGTAATGAGTTAAAATTTTTCTAATGCTACAGAAATCTAGTATGCTTTTATCCATGTTTTGTGGTGGGAAATGTACCCTACCATATGGTCCTACTATATGCCATAATGAGCTCAACTTCTTTGGCCCACATCAATGCTTGTACATATAAGAAAAAAACTGTATATAATTGCTCTCTACAATGATTCGCTTTAAGCTGTGTCATACAGTAGGTATATAACAAAACAAACTTTCAATTCTAAAAAGCATTTTGTGGCGGTACAAATGTTTCAAAACACACCGCAAAATTTAGGAACAATGTTATTCCAACTGTGTACTACATAATAATTAAGCTAGCTAACTACTATCTATCCTTATGTGTCAGCGAGGAAAGTTTATTGAATAAACATCACTGCACAACATACATAAATAAAACAGATTTTTATATACATTTCTTTTGTACAGTTGTAACAGTAAAAACATAAAAAATAGATATATATGCACTGTCAAGGCAAGCAACACTATTAAGTTTTTATTCCAATACGAAATGTTCGAGAAATATGTTTAAATTAATATGCGCAAAGCCTGATTTCCATTACCCATATGCTCATTCGTGATTTTGTTTGTTTTCCTTTGTCTGAGATCTAAAAATCAGATGAATAACATTCCATTCAACTTGAGGCAACAGACAATCATTTGCAAGAAAATTCTGCATATGCTGAAAATTATGCTCAATTGAAAAATAAAAAATAAAAGGTTAGATTTGTTTCTTTTTGTTTGGATTTCTGTCAGATTTCTCAAAAAATTGGAGGTTTTTTTGTTATGCTTCTATTCTAGTCAATTTTAATAGAATTTAAAATTTATAAAAAAAAGTCTTAAAGTCTGTTTAGTCATGATGGAATGTAATCATATTATTCAAAATATGTCCTAGAAAAAGTTGCAAACTACAATTAAATGTATATGTTACATTGTGAGTTTGCAAGCAACAAATTGTGGTGGTTTGTGGTTGTGAAGATAGAATTGAACACTTAAAGGAGAACGGAAACTTGGGAAAATTTTTTTTTTTGAAGCATTAATTTGTCTTATTAATGTCTAATAATACTGAAAAGTTAAAAATGTTTGACCAAAAAAGCTTTTA
>JANTOQ010541901.1:0-10950 GCA_027564595.1 Bythotiara depressa | reverse complement strand
ATTCCCTGACTATGTCTTGTGAATTTTTCTGGGCCTAGCCACTCTAAATATATATTATTATTATTATTATTATTATTTTTATTATTATTATTATTATTATTATTATTATTTTATTATTATTATTATTATTGTTATTATTAGTTGGTGTTGCATAGCAGATTGAACAATCACACTCCAGTGTAGAACCAAATTAGTCACCATGACAACCAAATAAACGCAGAGGATTCCAATAATAAGAAACAACAATGTTACAACTAATACCCAGATGACCTGATGATTTGGCAAGTGATGTAAAGGTTTAAACTGACTTAAAATGCACCAAAGTAGTTGTAAAAATTTAGAAAGGATATATAATATAAATCCATGTAAATATTTATCTGATGTTATTGAGAACAGTACAATTAACAAACCTCTTGAAGACCATAGTGAGCTACGAAACATTAAGAATGGTATTAAATTACCACACTGATGATCAATGGTTAATGGCTAATGAATTATTTAAAGTTTTCATGCCCCACTTTTCTGTTACCATATCATTGATAATATGAACAATACTATCTGCAAGTATTTTACAGAATATTACGGCAAAGTGCAATCCACAAACAAACTCTTCCACATTTCTGAAAAGTATGGTGAGCTTGATGTTTTGAATCTGAAAAAAGCTTCAATAGTTTGATAGCTTTCTGACTCATCAATTGAAGAAATATCTCATGTAGCTAGATTAATCAGGATAAACTTAAGTTGGGAGATATATCTAGACAAGTAGTAATTGATTCAATTGATCATGATATAGAACTCTGAACAAGTATCTGGTGTTAAGCAAAGAAATGTATTGAGAAGAAAAACTATATTATGCCCCAATTACGATTTTTTTTAGCATTAAAAACCTATCGCGAGTGAGATTCTACGGCCATTAGCACAATATGTCAGTGTTAAAAACCTTTACACACGAGTGACCTATTAAGGTCGCTACTATGATTTCCATGTATTAAATAAAAAACTATGGGACATTTTATGGCTTAGAAAGAAGTTGGTTTATTTCATTGACATTGTATTTATTATGCCCTTCTGGCTCATAGGGAGTGTTGATCAGTGTCTAGACAACCAGTATATTTTAAAGAACATTCTTATAAAAATGTTAAAAATGGAGGTAGAAGTAAAATTTCTCTCTTACTGCAAAAAATAAATAAATATATGCTTTATTGATTACTTAACAATTATTTACACAAGACTCACCAGCTATCTAATGGTTTTAGAGAGTACGAAAATTGTCATCTATCTCTTTGTTTTACGTTCCATTGCTATTTATCTAATGCATATAGTGTCCCTGGAAAATAATCAAATATGAGCAATAGTAAATAATAATAGCTAATAATTGTATTAAATAGAAATGTGATATATATAATTGTTTATCATATTATTAAGAAATTGAAATCGTATATTAGTAATGTAAAATACGTTTTTAGTAAAAACGGTTTTATCATTTCAAAGTACGAAATACGAAATACCAAAATGCCAGTTGGTTCTTTTTCCTAGAGAGAGTCACATATTATAGAAATAAAACTATAAAAATAAATAAATAAAACTGGAAGTAAATGATAAAGGGAAAGCTAATCTTTTTTGAGATTTCAATTTATTTATTTCTATAATTTTTTCATGGAAGAATTGTAAGATTTTAAAAATGGTAATTAGGTTGGATTTCCACAGCCTTGACATGGGTAGTCTTTAACAATATTCTTTTTTAAAGCTAACAACAAGTAGCAGCCATAAAACGTCATGTATGATAAGTTCTGAAACCAGAAAATTTTAGTAAAGGCCGTAAATGTCACTCTCAATAGCCTCTTTAATGTATAATATTGTAATAATGGCTATAAAAAGTCACTCACAATAGCTTTTGAAAGATTTAAAATAGTAGTAATGGCCATAAAAAGCCACTCATGACAGCTCTTGAAAGCTAGAAAATTGTAGTGTCTGCCATAAAACATCATGCACACTGAGAAAAAGGAACATTAAAACATGGTTTTTCAGTGATTTTACAATTCTTGCGGATTCCCACTGAAAAATCCAGATAATTCATAAACAAATGTAATATAAGAAGACTGTTTGGCATTAATTCTCACATGAATGAAAAATAAATATATTGTTAGTGCTGGTGTTTATGACATGTTTCCGTAAACTCGCATAGAGTTAGCAGGAAAGAAAGTTAGAATATTTCACTTGGGAAAACAAAAACTTGAATAAAATTTAGCTCAGTGAATTTACTCAAACAATTGTGTTTAGGCTCCGCTGGCATCAAACACGGTTGCACATAAGAACTTGTAATGGCAGATGCATTGTGGTATTATCTCTGGGAAAAACGTAAGACCGGACCTGTGCTTAGTAAAAAATGACACCTTGTATTTATTAGAACTTTGGATATGAAGGCAATCTAAAGGAAAATTCAGAATGGAAACAATTTCAATGTAATACACTGGTTGAAGTCATGAAAGAAAAATATGCCAAAGTGTTTCTAATTAATGTGTCATTCAGTGCATTAGAAACATTTGGTGAAGAAAGCAAATCCCTAATAACAATAATGAAAAACTTTTACATCCCACAGTCAAACGTGATGACATCGTAAAAAAGTCAACAAATATGCATTCGTATAAATAAGGAGTGGACTAATCCAAAATTCATGAAATATTAATGAATTTGTGAAATTTTAGTAATTGATAGTGTATCATTTGATCAGACAGAGTTTATCTACCAGACAAGCCATGAGGATATTTCTCTTGGGATATTTAATTGTAAATTTTTATTTATTTTATTTTTTAAACAATATTTTTACTTGTTAACTGGTCTATTTGTATTATCCTAAAACTAAATTTTTCCCAGTATTTTTGGGAAGCCTATGGGTTTCAAACATATCTTTAAGAAACTGTCAATTTATTCAACTATGGCAAAAGTGTTATTGTATCTTTTTCCTTGCACAATAAATAAAACTAGTCCATTGTAAGATACTGCAATTGATGTTTTTGGAACTGCAGCCACGCATTCTGTAAATAAAGAATTTACCCTCTTTGTTATCTTTGTAACATCATATATTACTATTCTAGTTCAGTTTGCCATACCTTTCTACCAGGAGATAAGTACATTTTATACTTGACTTGTTAGTGGTAATGTACATTTTATTTTGTTATAAATAAATTTCTTAATTCGCAATTGATAATCATTTTAGGTGATGGAAAAAGATCTTCCCGAACAAAGAGGGCAATTAATGAAATTCAAAATGGATATCTGATTCCAGGAGAAGAATACACAGTCTTTCAACGGATATATGCAAATGTAAGGGAATTTATATTTCTTGCTTTTGTTTACAGATATGTTTCAGTCCTACCAATTTAATATTTATTACCTGTCACATACAATACTGTAAAATTACCAGGAATCCACTTGTTTGTTTTAAGAAATATCCTAATCCACCCTAATATTTAAGTATGCATTAAAAAAAGAAATATTTGACCCAATGAGTGATGAAAACTATATTAATAGCAGCTACTATATAATTTAATGTACTAGATATGGATACCAAATTTGATGAAATGCCAAAGTGAGCATTAATGAAAGTTGTGTTAATTTACAGATATAAGACAATACATACAACAACTGTCCTGGAAGCAGTATATTCACCTTTTCCTCCAAAGCACATTGTGTATAGAAGTGTGAAGTAATTAAATCTAAATCTAAACAAGATATTTCACCATTTCACTGCCCAATAATGAGAGAAGTACCTCTCAAAGTAAAGTCAAATATTTCAGTTGTTCAGGGCTACCACATGATATCTATATCACATCCAATAAGTGTCAATATCTTCCATTAAATATGTCTGTAGGATCACATATTTTAGTATTATGCCTTACTAAGCCCAGGGCATGTATACTCATGGAGAACCTGAAATGTAACATTTGTTGATCTGGTACTTGTAGAAATATTTTTATTATTATATCAGTATGTCTTATGTAGCTATATTAATATTTCACTTGTTTGGTTTTTAGGGAAAATTCTACTCTACTCCATGGATGGCTTCATTTGTTGCCAAAATGAGTATGGGTATAATTTCTGTTTTGTTTGTTTTATTTTTACTTTTTGTACAATCAAGATTTTCTACTTGAATCCTTCATTTTATGAAGGTTAAAACATTTATATATTTTATCATGTCAGATGGTGTCTCTATAGACATAAATCCTGCCTTGTGTTACTTGCTGGGTTTACATGGTACCTGTGGGATGAAGTGGAACAATTCACCAATGAAGGTGAATTGTTTAGGGCTCACAATCTCAGGGTTGCAAGTTTGAACCTTATCACTAATCACAAAAGTTAATGTGTCGAGTATGACCTCTGTTTACACTTCCATGAATGGTGAAGTTGTCTGGTTGAGTGGAAACACTTAACTTGAACTTTAGAGCCAAGTGGAAAGCTTCTGTAACCGAAATGGGAGCTTTAATTACAACTATTTTAAAAATAAAAGTGTAAACAATGCATTTAATTACGTATTGCCATCTTGAAGCAGCATTAAAAGCATAATCCATACTTTTATATTAATTAAATTTATTTTCAACGTCAACCCACATGTTGGTTATATATATTTGTTTTAAAAATCAACTTAGCATTTATATCGTTTAAAATGAACCAACATCACTTACTGTGAATTGCCAAGTGGTGTTTACAGGTATTTAATCCTCAAACATGATACAAAATGTTTTGAGAAGAAAAAAATTACACAAAACGTTTGGTATGAATCTGAGGATCTGAAATGTTATGCCAACAGGAGACATAATATTTTAGCACGCTGAAGGGACCTTCCTTCAACAGTAAATTTTGTTTTAAAGAAAACTTTGTGCCTGCTACAAGAAAGGTCTGATAGTGGAAGCCCTCTTTAAAAGTTTAATATTCTTGGTCAAATCTCCTGATCATGAAAGCTATATACCAGACTGATCTCAGCAACTCACTCAAAATTAAAAGGAAACTACGTTTGTCAAACATGTTTTTCCTTCCAATTGTGTATACTTACAAGGCATATATATAGTCCCAGAAATTGGAAAATTAATTATTACCAATGATGGTTACATTTTTTTTGCTATGGTAAGAAATTTTGTTTTGGAACACCCTTTCCTACAGAGTACACGAGATGCCTAGAGTGGACTAATGATAGTGATCAGTTTGAGGGTAGTGGAGATGACCTTCACCCTGCACTATGCGATGACTGTCACACGTGTAGCTTTCCTGCTGTTGACATGGTGCAGCTGTGTTCTGCCATTTTATCGATGCTGTCCGAATAACACGAGGAAAAGTCAGTGCAATGAGACTGTGTTGAGGAACTTGACATGATATATTGATACAGTTCCCTGTCTATATATTTTTATAGTGCAACCGGAGTTATTAATTGCTTGTTTGTACATGGCCTTATCAGATTTAATGCCATGATGCTAATGATAAAGAGTGGTGTATCATCTTTACTTTATTAGGTCATTTATAGTTCTACACACACAATAAAAAGAGATTATCCTGGTGACATTTTTTGGAGCACTTGGAGAGATCAATACGTACGTTTGTTATGAACTCATGGGATATATTGATGAATTGTTGCTAGCTATATATATCATCTTTAACATTTAAGACTGTAGCTGCTCTATTATTGTTGGATGCTGGTGTTTAAAGGGGAAGGAAACAAAAATAAGAAATTTACATATAATACTCTGTCTAGTAATGGTATTCTAAAACTGACATTCTTTACCTGTACAACGAATCTGAAATTGAATTACACTGGCTCAAAGTTTATAAAATTTACTAACGTTTTAAACGTCGCCTCGAAGTAAAAAGTACTGGGTTCTAATGAAACAAAGTGACGTCATAAAGTTCAAAACATTAGAATTTTGATAGTGAAGTTAGCCGAAATTTCTCATTTTCCAAGTCCAACTTGCATAAAATTTACTCTTCAGTGAATACAATCGTACTTAACTAGTTATACATTCACAGCATGTCAAATAGCAATGGTCAAAACACTTCAGAAAGCAGCGACAGTTCCGGTAAAGACTAGCAGACAGTATCAAAACTGAATGCAACGAACGTGACCCAGTCAAATCTGGTACAAATGTAACGGACAGTGGTTCCAGCAAGAATGGTATTGGTTGTAGTGATAGTGAACAGGAGGAACCGCAGAGAATCGGAAGTATAAACTAGTGTAGTGGTAGATGTTGACGAATGTTCACGTACACAGAAGGTCTTTGTTGTCAAGATACAAATGAAGTTCCAGAGTAGTTTTTGTTGTTAAAAGTTGAAGATGTTTATTTAATAATTCCTTCATTCGTCGAAGTGTCTTACGATTTTACACTCTTTATGTATTCTTTATGATTCAAATTTCCATTATTTATAATTTTAATCCGCAACGTAAAGTTTTAAACGTAAGAATTTGAAGCTTTTTTTATAAAATGTTGTACGTAGTTTTCTTCATCAGCATGTTTTTGAAAAATGAAACCATTCTATTCTTCCAATAATTAAAGCAAACAATGCAATGAGTTCAAAAGTCATCAATAAATTCTCTTTGGTATTTGAAATGAATGACACTCTGAAACTTTGCGATAAAGTATCTGGCGGACTGTAACATAATTTAGTTTTCCTCTTGATCGTTTAATTTTGCATCGTTGTTTTTAGGTAATCAATGTATTTCGGAGGCTGACACATTCATAATTGTGTGTCTGGCAAAACTCTTAACAGCAACATCAAAATAAAACTAAAGTCATATTGTGTATCTTTATTTCCTATATGCTACCCCCGGCGATGATGCGAGAATGTTTATATGCGATCAAATATACTGATGGTAGTTTCCTTTTGAATTCTTCCTTATGGTAAACCATGAGTAAACTAAAACACGCAGAACTTCGTAGTATAGTACTGGAAGGAAACGTACAATGTAGAGTGTTTCTGGAAGCAAAATAAAAATAGTTTTGGCAAGAAGATGTAATTAATGCCGTGTTTCACAGTACCAAAATAAAATTATAACTAACTTTAAGATCACGTTGGAAACAATCTTCTTGAATTGGCTCCGAGCAGATGTAGGAACTAGAGTCTTTGGGAAGCGAACTAGTAGACTAGAGGCGGATCAATTCCACGACTATCATGAATCCACTACTTTCAAAGAGTCTTTGTTTGTTTTTTCGGTTGATACCGTATTAAAACTTAGATGCGGGTTATCTTGAGATCGGTCAGGGAACTGTAAGCGTGGTAATTTGGCATTTCATTTTTGTTTCACTTACGTAAGTAGAAAATGAAAATTTTAAGAATAACAACTCTAAATGCTGTTGCAGAATATAAATTAAAATATTGTAATAAAATTGAATATATAAATGGAGATTAATGCGATGAACACGTAACTAAGCAGAAGAAATGTTAAGTCTGTTGATCAAATGCCATTACTAAACAGGCTTTCTAAACTTTCTGACATCACTAATTTTCTCGTTCCAGTCTCCATGAAAAACTCAAGCGGGTAGATTTTTGAACATATTTTTAAAGTTTGTATTACTAAATATTTTTAATATGGTGACACTTTATGACACTAGGATGATTTTGATTATATGTAATGGAATGAAGTTTTATTAGAAGTTTCTTATTTTTGTTTTCTTCCCCTTTAAAATTAATGGTTGTTAACTACCTACATTACATTACTCGTTTAGATGTCTTATTATGGCTGCATTGCTGGAAGTAAATGACTATTCAATAACAATAAGTCAAATTACTGACACAAAGTTAAACGTTAAATAGCTAGCTTAACTTATTGTTGTTGTCTGTATTAAATATTTATGGTGACTAAGTGACTTTACCACAGTAATATAGAAAACATTAAGGAACTACAAGCTGAAATTGAAAGATTCCTTAGAAGGTGCCCACAGGATCCGTTGGAAATGCCATACAGTCCCTCAGAAAGCGGAGATAAAAAAATAAATGTAGTTTTGTTAGTCATCTTGATCCTGAGCGACGTAGACAAATAATATATATAATTGGAAAGTGGTGTGTTATCAATGGCAGTATTGGTGAAAAATTGACAACAGTGTTATGGGACACTGGGGCACAAGTTAGTTTATTTTGTTTAGACTGGTTAAATAAAAATCTAAAGGGATTTAAGGTAAAAGATCTTAAAGAAATTCTTGGTCACAATGTGATGGTGGAGGGAGTTGGTGGAAAAACTATTCCTTACATTAGTTACATTGTGCTCACAGTCAGCCTAGGTGTAGATACTCACCCTAACGTTCCATTCTTAATTACTAGTGAGAAGATATCAGAACCAATTAACAGTTTCAATGTTATTGCAAAGATGGCAAGTAGAGAAGATGAGGAGGAAACTGAAACAAACAATTTGAAATTCCTTGATGCTTTCAGCTTGTTAACAGAGTCCAAGAAAAAGAAGTTGATTAGTCTGGTGACAGCGAGGGAAAAATGTAGACTGGCAAGTGTCAGGACAACCAGACATGGTGCCTTGATTAGGGCAGGTGCAGTAATATCGGTTCCATGTAGAGTAGAAAATGGTCTACTAAATAAGAAGATGCTAGTGTTGTTTAAACCAGTATTAGACCATCCTTATGGAGAAATCTTGGAAATACATGAAACCTTAGTTGCACTAAAAAACGGATAGGAATTGCAAAGTATTGCTTATAGTGGCTAATAATAGCAGTAGCGATATTAGACTTCCTGGAAGGGCATTACTGGGGGAATTGCAGCTTGTGATGTCTGTTACTCCTGAAGAAATTTCCTTGCAAGAGTTTGAAGAGACATAAGGCACAATAGAAGATGAGTCAAAGAAGCCAAGTGAAGTCAGAACAGATGTATCAATGGATAAAGCAAAATTAGCCAGTGTAAATACAGTAAATATTAAAGATGACAATGAAGCTGATGATGAAGAATACAGAAAACAGTTAAGGAAGATTGATCTTACTAAACAAAGATCAACAACAGATGGTAAACCAAATGTTATGAGAAGAAAGAGCTGCCTTTGCAAGAGATGAAGATGACATTGGAGATGCAGCTGGCCTTAATACGAATGTTAATACAAAGGATGGACATTCCAGGGCAGAGAACATAGAATTCAATACCACGATCATTATTTGAGGATGTAAAAATCCAATTACAAGATTTGTTAAATGGAGGCTGGATTACTAAGTCAGGATCTGCTTGGTCCTCACCTGTTGTGTTGGTATGCAAGAAAGGGGGAGGAATTTGCCCTTGCTGTGACTTTAGATTCTCAGTATCCAAACAATGCTTGATAATCTTGGTGGAAGTAGCTGGTTTACCGTCTTGGATCAAAGCTGTGCTTACTATCAAGTCGTGTTAAGACAGCTTTTGTCGCACCCTGGTGTCTTTACCAATGGGTAAGGATCCATTTTGGATTAATGAATGCCCCTGCTACATTCCAAAGATACATGCAGGAAACTCTAGAAGACTATAGAGATCAGTTTGCCATGCCATATCTAGATGACGTAATTGTGTATACGAAGGGTTTTGCTGATCATGTTGAACACATATGCTTAGATCTACATAGACTCATGAGAAAAATAACACTAAATGTGATTTCTTTTGCAAGAAATTTACATTTTTGGGCAGAATAGTCAGTGAAGTTAGATATTCTATGGATGAGCAAAGTGTAGAGGCAGTATGTGCACTAAAGGAATGTTGGACAAGTATGAAAAATCCTTTGATTACTCAGTTATCATTGCAGGTATATTCAAGATTTTTCCCATATAGCAAAACCGTTAAATGATTTGTTACTTGCAGAGACCATAGCTCCAGATGACATTAAAAATGGAAAGGGGACTTGTAAGAAACCTTGTAAGGAACCTGTTTTATCAAAGAATGAGATAATTTGGACTGAAAATCACCAAGCTGCATTGGACACTTTGATTGAAAACATTGCATCTTCTCCTATTTTGGCTTACCTCGATTATACACAAGGTTTCATTCACTATCCAGATACAAGTATTACAGGGATGGGTGCTCTTTTGTATCAGCAGCAAGAAGGAAAGATACCTGTGTTGGGATATGGAAGTCGTTTGCTCTCTCCAGCTGAAAAGAAGAATTATAAAAGAAAAATTATAATTTCTTGCTTTGAAATGGGCAGTGACTCAGCACTTTCATGATTACTTAGCATATCCAAATGAGATTGATATCTATCCTGACAACAATCCACTTCTTTACATCATGGAGTCAAGTAAAGTTAATGCCCATGGTCAGCGTTGGGTGTCAGAACTTTCTGAGTTAAACTTTAGAATCTATTACCGTGTAGAAAAAGTAAATAAAGATGCAGACTGCTTATAGTGATTACCTCTGGGTCTTTTGTAAGCAAATGCAATAGTATAAGGCGAGAAAAGGAAAATAGTGAACTTAATTTGATTGCATTAAATTAATTTGTTAAATCAGTAAGAATGTGTTAATCCATTTGTAATCTGAACAACTTCCCATTTCTTTTTAAAATATTATTTACTAAGCACAAGATTAAAGGTTGTACAGGTTTTTGTAATGGACCTTTTCTTTGGTTCAGTTTCCCATGCCATGAATGTTGAAAAATAATTATTGTGGAATCTCATACTCTTTACTCTCTCTCTTTTACTTGATAGGTTTTTTTATCAGAAATATTAGTTTGAAGATTAGTTGTTTCAGTGTTTCCTCTGGCTTTTTCCAATATTCTTGTTCCTCTGTGGAGCAGAGTGGAATTATCTTAGGATTGTATGTCCAACCAGATCTCTATGATTATCAGATTAGATCCTGCTTTACTGGATTCTTCAATGAAATTTGAATAATTGTAACCCATTAGCCATTAGCAAAATATCTAAACATATCTGACAGCTATTCATCTATCTATCTATCTATCTATCTATCTATCTATCTATCTATCTATCTATCTATCTATCTATCTATCTATCTATC
>JANTOQ010541790.1:0-10951 GCA_027564595.1 Bythotiara depressa | reverse complement strand
AATATGACAGTAGTGTACTTACTTAATATGACAGTAGTGTACTTACTTAATATGACAGTAGTGTACTTACTTAATATCACAGTAGTGTACTTTACTTAATATGACAGTAGTGTACTTACTTAATATGACAGTAGTGTATTTACTTAATATTGTTCATATAGCAGACTGTTGTTGTTGTTGTTTTACATTTAACGTCCATTTCCATGCTAGCATGAGTAAAAGACAGTGGGTTCTTCCCACATGTGGGAAGATGCTGAGGCACAATGGGACATAAAAACTTGGATACCCTTCCTAACAGCCTCCACTAAGTAAGCAGATTTAGCCACACTGTACATATCCAGTTTTGTAAATAATATATTGAAAGATGAAGATGTCGTTTCTGTTATCTGCAATTATTCTTATGCCACACCTGTCATCAAATGTTTTCAAGCCAAAATGAGAGGGTGATAAGACATGTGTTCACTTCATTATTTCTATTAAAACTGTACCAATACCACATAAGTTTAAAACAAAAGTTTAACAAAAATATTCATTTGAAAACCAAGTTGATGTATTTAGGTCTTATCTTGGGATACAATGTACACTTTCCTTCATCTCTGCCTGTGTGTACTATACAACTAGTTGAACATGTTTCATATTTAGACGTCACTGGTAAAATAAGGATTTGGGATACAGTTAATAAGGAACATATATTGAAATATGAATACCAACCAATGGGTGGTGCAATTAAAGATATTTGTTGGAGTGAGGACAGTAAAAGAATTGCTGTTTGTGGAGAAGGAAAGGAAACGTAAGCACTTTATACTCATTTCCATAACATAATAGCTTTATGAGTTATTTTGGAAAGCACCTTGCATTCTCACTAAGCACCATAAATGAAAACAACTTTTCTGTTAAGTTGGTTGAAATTAAAGCAAGGGACATGACCAGGTTATAAAATATTTAGCCTGTTTCATGGCAGTTTGAGTGTAATATTGTAAATTACTTACAGAATGTTGATTTACATAAACTATTTATTTAAAATGTTTCATTTGTTTTCTGTTGAACTGAAAAAATGTGAAAAATGAGTAGTGACATTGTTTGATGTAAAACATTTAAAGTTCCTTTGCAAACAACAAGTTTAAGCCTTGTAGTAAGATGTGTAGAAAAGAATCACTGTGGGGCTTAAGCCTTATTTCAGATAGCCTAGAGTTACACTTTAGTTGAATTATTTAAGAACAAAATGTTAGACCTGAATGATTTACATGTTGGACTACGTTTCAAGCGACAGCATTGAGATTGTTGAAACATCTCATTTATATACGAATATAAAGGAGGATTGAAGTGTAATTACCTCGCAGTGCGGCACCTCCACAGGAAACATTTTGCACCTCCACAGGAAACATTTTGCATCTCCACAGGAAATATTTTGCAGCCTTAAAAGTGACAATTATGTGCAAGTAATAAAGCCTCTGGTGGATCGAAATATAAGACCTCACTCTACAGGTAAATGTTTTGACTATGCACTCTCTTACTTTCCAAAAGTCTGCTTTCATTGGCACTTTGTTGTTGGTTTGAATGGTTAAGATATTATTAGTTGAGTTTTCTATAAACTAATACAGAAATTCTCCCGTTGTCATTCTGTTTGATAAAAGTATCTAAAAATGGAAGAAACATGTTTTTCTCTTTTTCCATGATGAATTTTATTTGTGGATGAAAATTATTGACATGATCATAAAAATATTTTGAGATAGCGCTCTTTTATGAAGAAAAATACACCCACATGTCATTCCCACACATTTGGCAAGTGATAGGTCGTAGTTAGCACTACGTTAGCATACGTTCTCGTGAGATTACATTTATATTTTGTTTGTTCACAATCACTCAACATGTTTGAAACTGTATTACGCATAAGGTATGAAAAAGGATGAGAATGAAATATATTCTATTTTTCCTGTTCTTAGTTATGCTGCTGCGATTATGTGGGATACTGGAACTTCCTGTGGGACTTTAATTGGACCAGGAAAATCTTGTAACAATGTTTCAATCAAACAAAACAGACCTTATCGATTGGCATTGGCTTCGGAAGATTTTAGTTCCTTCTATTATGAGGGACCTCCATTTAAGATGAAAGATCAGTTTACGGTGAGCTTATATATATTTGCTTGTTCATTATAAAAGTTTTACATCTTGTTGTTACCTTTTGTTTTTATTCTTACATCCTCCATTGTCCTTTTCTTAGTATTATTTAACCTAAAAAGTTTCTGACACATTTTGATTTGGTTGTTTAGTGACAATATCTAATATTTGATTGGATGGTCACATATTTTCTGTAATTTTTATAAACGTTACCTCTGCGCATACATTCATAAATTTCTTAATTTCTGTGTGACATATTGTATTTTTTTATGGATTATGAAAAAATAACATGAATGACATGTAGTATTTTTAAGATCAAATTGTTATTTTGAATCATGTCATATAGTTCACGTAAACATAATTGAAAAGAGGGCATTTATTTTATATATTTAATCTGTAAAAATATTTCTATACTGTACTTTAGGAGCATAGCAGTTTTGCTAACTGTGTCCGTTACGCACCAGATGGTTCCAAATATGCAACGGCTGGTGCTGATGGAAGGGTAAATATTTATTTATTTGAGTTTTATTTATGTATATTTTTCTTTATAAAGTATTATGTTCTGATCAGTACAGATAAATACTATTTAAATATTTTTATATATATATTTAAAGGGACAAATAATTTTATCAGTAACAAGTTTGTTATGAAGATAATTTATATTAATGATTTATTTCTTGTTTATTTTCTGCAATTTTCGTGGTTGTAATATTCAATCTATCATACTTTTTTAGTGTTTTATACATGATGGAAAAACTGGAGAATTATTGGGAGAGCTTTGTGCAGCAAGTGGAAAGATACATAAAGGAGGAATATACGGAGTATGTTAATTGTTTTCCTAATGTGTTCCTATATTATATGTTATATTCTTAATGTGTTCCTATTATATGTTATTTTCGTAAGCTTTCCATTTGCTCATCGAGAGATCATCAGATATCACCACTTTGTAATAACTGTCACGAATAATGCTATTTAAAACTCATGAACAGATTTTATTAACTGCGGTCACAAAAGTCGCGGCCATTAGTTATACGGTCATGATTAATAGAAATGTCTGTTACCAGTCACAAATCAGAATCCACTTCAAATAAATATTGTACATTTTTGTGCAAAAGAAATTCATTTTATGCATTCTGCTAAGAATTTCAAATCTGGAACTACATACAATTTTCAGTAGTTGTAATTAAGGAGTACATCTTAGAGTTCGTTGTAAGTATGTATTCACAACTTTTAAGCTCACTTCATTTAATCATCTGCATTTGTTGCTTTCATTATTGTTTAAGTGTATTAGATCTAAGTGTATTAGATTATTATTAGATCTCATGGAGCCCTGATAGCAAAATGTTAATGACATGCTCAGCTGATAAGACTGTAAAAGTGTGGAATATGGATGAAAAATACTACATTTCAAATAAAGAAGTTGTGTAAGTATGTTTTAGTGCACACAAATATAACACAAACATATAAACACTATTACACACATGTACACACATTAACAAACAGTTCATTTAAAAAAAAAACTGCACATAAATAAGAATTACATAAACACCCACATGCATACACATTAACAGGTAGCACCGTCCCCATGTTATCATTATATAAAATATTAATGATTATGTGATGTTTTTATCTGATTGATTGGTTGATTGATTGATCAATGGATTTTGTTGCAGGGGCAAATTGTGATACATCTTATCATATATTTTTCTGTACGAGGTTAATAGTTTAGCCAAAACTTCTGAAATAACTTCAGCAATACAGATTGGTTGTGTCTAGCACCATACATCATTGTTAAAAACGTTCATTGTACACTGTATTCCTGTATTTACTTCTATAAATATTTCTTTCTATTCTTACTGTATGTTAGACAATGCCAATTGGCCTGCATAAGTGGTTTAAATTCTCAAATTTTTATGATGCCACAGTGTTTTGTTGGATCTATTTGTTATATTTGTATATTTGTTTACCTTGAATTTGATTTGTTTATTTGTTACATTTGTTTACCTTTCAATTAAATAGAGTTGATGAAGCAGAGGCTTTGCACTGGTAAGTATTTATTCGCACTCATGAAATTCAAATATATTTACGAATTTCATTTATATATATTATAGTTCAAATATATTTACGAATTTCATTTATATATATTATATTGTTATATTGATTGAACCTTATTTTTATTTAGATTGTTTTATTGTTAGTCAGGGAGCTGTGAGCAATTTTGTTGGGAATGAGAGGGACATTATAAAATCACCCTTGAAATGTTTCAAATTATAAATGTTTTGCTGGCCCTCATGAGTCTACATGCTTGTAACACCTAGGGGCACATTTCACCTAATTTCATTCAAAATTTTAAAGCGATGGTAGCAAGAAACGAAACACACCCTTTAAAATTTCATGAAAAATTGCATAAAGGTAGTTCAGTGAATATAGGGAAATTCTAAAGGCGGTATATTGGTATAATTTTTTTGCACGAAATCTGATAATTATTTGTTTACATCTCCCTGACTATATTCATAATGCATGCGTGTTCATAATGCATCTGTGTTACTTTAATTTTATCGAGGCATATTTTACAGTCAAGGTACATATATGTACTAAACGTTAGCTTAGCTCTTGTTTTGGTTACGCTTGACGTTTTTATTAATGTAACACACCATCTTCAACAGCATCAGATTTATTATAAAAAAACTTTAAAAATAAACAAATAGAGAAAAAATGGCAAATTTGTAAATTTTCCGCCTTGCATGTAGAGTTATATACAGCGTTATCTACAATGACTCAGTAGCAGTTCAATAGTTTAGTTATTCTGTACTGACGTAAAGAATACATTGATGACAAGTTTGTAAAAGCATGATAGAGAAAACTTAATTTTGAAACATTTGTCCAATCTGATTTTTCTTAAAAAGTATTATTATTGAAAAGGATAGATACATTGACATGTATTGAGCTTTTGTTTTATCTTGTTTGCTTGATTGAACAATAGTTATGTTTTTTGACAAAGAAAAAAAAAGCATTTGTCGGTAATTTTTAAGTTTGTAGCCTACCTTTTACAATTTTTTATAAAGCTCCAACTCTAGAACTAACGTGAATAGAAGGCTCTCCTCAACATGTTTTACGGCAAATTGAATAACGTTAAATCGTTTGGTGTTCGCGAAACGAAAATTGTTTTGTTTTAAGCTTTCTTGCTTTAAACACTGGTTTTATTCAACAATTGACTTAATTATTAACCATAAAATAACAAAGATATACTCCCAGGATAGTGCTTTCTTACGATCTACAGTGTTTCAAAATCAAGCCGAACCAAACGAACCAGGTATTGCTCCCATTGTAATTTTACACAAAAACACACTTGTTTGTAAGATAGAACTGTTGGATGTATAGTTCTTTCTGTGGTTGTTCAAAGCTATTTCTAAAGTCAATGCGGTTCTACATCTCGATATTAATGAAATACACATACATTTGATGTTACTCTGATGTTTTTAATTAAGTTAAAAAGGTGAAAACAATGCGGTTTATGGCCCTATATATGATCTGGAATGAAAATTTTTATTTGTCCCCCAACCATGAGGGACGATGTACATTTAGGAATTTATTCTCACATTCAGCCACCTCCACTTTAAAAACCGTGTCGTGGGCCCTGTATTTGAAAGGAACATATTTATATGGAAACATACGTAACATATTGAGATTGATTTGATGAATTTCTCTCAAAGATTTTTGGGTTTTTTTATTACATAGATTTCTGATCTGCAATTTGATGTACATATACACATTACATCTATTTTCCACTTCCCACTTTTATCGTGCGTAATTTGTCGCACAACGTTGTTTTCTGGCTTCTGATTGGCTAAGCAGAAAATATCGGTTAAAAAAGTAGGATTTGTTCAATCCATTTTTCGAGTAGTGTGATAAAAGAACTTCGGGACAATTGTGATAAAAGTAGCAAGTGGAAATTAAGCTTTATAATTACTTTTTTTTATTTTTTTATTTTTTTATTATTTATGTTAGTATGTTTTATTTTTTATTAATGGGACGTGTTTATCTTAAAAGTCTTATTTTGAAATTATTTTGATTAAGGTCTCTCGATACCTTTTGAAGCATCGTTTTATTTTTACCCTAATGATTTAGAAATGCTTTATGGGGATTACAAACATTTTTTACGCAACAATTTGATGTTTTCTCTGCATTATTAACTGATATCATCCTTTTAATGTACCCTGAAAAATGTGCAGTCTTCGTATCCATTTTAAAAATATTTTTATATTAGCTGTCTATTTCAAATAAAGGTAGAAAAGCATACACACGCTATTATATTTTGCACCATAGTAACGAAACACTTTTTAATTAACCGGTCAACGCTCGTTTACTATACTATACACAGTACCTGCTACTTTGCTGTCTCTTGAAATTAAAGGACAGCTATTCGGAAAAGCTGTACCGTTAACCAACAGGCTTATCACTTATGAAGTTACATATTTAGCTCCAACTCACTACAGCATTGTCGTGTGACTTTAAAACTTTCTGACGTCAAAGAGATAGGCATTGTGCAAAAAACAAGCGTGTTCGGAATTTTTTTGTCTTCATCTCTTTCAAAATGTACAGGCGCTTAAGTGAAGAGTGTCGTATTGGTAATGTTTCCGTGCATTAAAAAAATACAATAACTCTGGAAATAGGACCAAACAA
This sequence comes from Bythotiara depressa, assembly GCA_027564595.1. Lineage (NCBI taxonomy): Eukaryota > Metazoa > Cnidaria > Hydrozoa > Anthoathecata > Bythotiaridae > Bythotiara > Bythotiara depressa. Next base: position 4,150 of record JANTOQ010541790.1, on the reverse strand, counting down.
AAAAATTCCGAACACGCGATTTATCTTCTAGTCAGTGTGGCCACAGAGGATCGGAAGTTAGTGGTTTTAAAACAACTTGAAACAACTTAGAGCTCTTTATAGCGTTTAAAATACGTCTAAAAAGGTCGGTTTACAAAGGGTTTTTCCCACCATGATTTAGTATTTCATCATTTTTTTTATTAACCTTGTTTAAAAGGTACCGAGAGACTTTAACAACAACTTCGTTCTTATATATCCTTTCCACCGTCAGTTGTATAAAAAAGCCCTGAGAACTAAGAAAATCCATAATTTTAACTAATATTTTATTTTAAAAATAATTGTAAATCATGGCACACACATTTAATCAACAACCCTATTAATTAATTAACAATAACACACTTTAAAGTTTTTAATTTAACGGCGCCCTATGAGAGAGAAATTAATATTTTCTAATATTTACATTTTACTACAAAGAAGGATATGTACGAACAAAACTTCGCTCTTAAATATCTTCGTTTCAAGCAAGTATCTATATTTTTATGGTCATTTTAAAAGCTTTGTTGATTCACAACGACACCCAAGGTTAAAAAAAAAATGGTTCTTGGAACGAGGTTGATTCAATTAACTTTTTTTTTTTTAAATATCTTACTAGGTCATTGTTAGACAACCTCATCTCAGGGTATTTTAATGTCTCCTACCAAGAATCATATTAAATAGGCCCTAAATAGGTTGGTTGACAAAGCATTCCAAGGATAGCAGTCTTTTACCTGCATTCGATTTTCCTTCGCAGAGGTCGACTTTTGAAATAAGGTTAATCTAAAATAATAACCAACTTCCTCTTTGAGAGCGAGGCCGTTGTATTATACGTGCGCAAAATTTCAAAAGAAATTTGTTATCTGTGTTTCATTTCTATTGTTTCTAATGAACACATTCAACTAAAAGAAATACTGCAGTCAAGTCACTCGCAAGATTTAAAAACTATTTTTCTCATTAGCCTTTTAGCACGTAGTGTTCACGGGAATGTATCCAATCCAATACCTTTGCTTTTATTCTTTTTTTAAAGGAAGTGGAAGTTTGTAAAAGCTGATAAGACCCCCTGGTTTTTCTAAAAATTATAAAGGTTTCTAATAGCACGTTTACAGTAGACAGGGGGTATAATAAATTGTTAAAATTAAGTCATCCTTGGAAGTTTTTAATTTTAAATATTTTCAGCCTTGTTTCTCAATAAAGTACTTTCTCCCATGAAACGCAGTGATACTAACTAACCTTCGAATATGCTAGTATTTTTTTATCACGTGATGTTACTAGTAATTAGCAAATAAATTACTCAAAACAGGTAATAAAAACCACACAAAAGTGCGCAGAGAAACTGGAAAACATGTTTAACCATGGCGCAAGTCAGAAAGTATACGTTACATTCGTTAAGATAAGAAAGCTTCAAAGTGGATGCATCACAAGAAGAATTGATTAAATATGTGCAGTGTCGGTGCAGTTTGTTTTTGACGTGAAATCGACGGTTTCGTTCTTGTACAATGAGGGATGTGGATCTAACAATATGAAACAACGTAAAAATACGGGAATTAAGTGAGAACCACGCCTAAATATTGACTTATAGTTATACTTATTCACAAAGTTCCAAAACAACGCTTGCATATGAAATCTTAGCTGGTTTCAATTTATTAGATCTACCGTATGCAATTAACGATGAGTTAGTATTCGTTACTTTTGGAAAAATTAATTAATAATTAATTAATAATAACTTTACGGACTCGTGTGTGATTTTCTGTCCAGAAAAAAGCAAAACAATTTATATTGGAATTACACAACCAGGCAAAGAATCCTGTGCTGGGTATGCCAGCTGGAGAATTAATTATTAAACTTTTAGATATATATTCTGTCTACAACGTGTTAATCATACTAGAATATCCTAGAGTGTGTGTTGATAGCTGTTGTGTTGAAATATTCTAGCAGCATGTGCACCACTTAGTTCTCTATGGAAATCGGCACACCTGAAATATTTTATCCTGACGTGTTTTAGCGCATCTAAAACGGACGAGGACACATAGACACATAGACTAGGCCCATTACGTTGGTCTACTGTACTGAGCCAATACGGTTGCTTCTGTACCCAAGTCTTTTAATTTTGTGTCCATGAAGAGTGACCAGATCGACGAACGAAAAAAACCATTAATAATAACGAAGCAATCGAATGGATGATCACCTGAAAAATAAATTAATTAATTAATTAATAATACGCTTTTTAGACTTTTAATCAATCCTTCAGCCAAGAAATTCTACACATTTATAAGCGTACAAATAGTACTGCAGATGAGCAGAACTCTTTTAATAACTTTTGAACGTTTGCTTATTCTTTGCGGAAATGTTGTGACATTTAACAAAATTTACTGAGACGCATAATTTCAAAAAATAAAGAATAAAATTTAAAACTAAAAATAATCGATAATAATGTTAATACTATCGTAGTCACACAACGCTTTTGTTTTCGTATTTCGTCTCCAGGATAATTTAATATAATAATATTTTTGTGTAATTAATAATTTAAACCTGTATATATATTATGAGGAACCAGGAGGTCTCATCAGCTTATACCAAATATTATTTTACATTATATTCCCAATAATTGAACCTCCTGGAAAAAGCAATATAAAAAAGAAATGAATAATATTGTGATTCTTTTCCGGGGACACTATGCATTAAAAGACTAATGCGTATAGATATGTGACGCTACTTATTTTAAAATATATCATGTTTTTAATTAAAAGAGAAAATTTTCTTAATCTTACAAAGAGGTAGAGGAATTTTAAAGTAAAGGAATTTAAAAGATTATAGATTTGGAGTTACTAATTATATTCTCTTGTAGGAGGAGTGTAATTAACGTTCTTTTGGTCATCTCAGAGGTGTCTTGCAGGAGGAGTGTAATTAACGTTCTTTTAGTCATCTCGGAAGTGTCTCACCTACCATATACACAATATACAGTCCATCTAACAATCTGAAACCAGCTGCGATTTAATAAGCAATCGTTGTTTTGGAACTTTGTGAATTATAAATATCGTCGTTTTAGACCTTTGGAGAATTATAAATATATATTAAAAACGTGCCGTTCTTAAATAGATCGCCATAAGTTATATGTATAACTATAACTTAGACTAGATCTGGTCTGCTTTTTTATCGGAAAATCGGATTCACGGCAATTCGCGCACGGCGGTGAAAAGGAAAAACTTTTTTTTTCTCTCTTCACGTTATACATGTTCTCCGTCTAGGTGCCTTTAAATATAGACTAGGTCCTAGTCAACTATAACTCAATGTTTAGGGGTTTTACTCGCTGTGGAAGGCGTAATTCCCGTATTTTTACATGGTTTCAAATTGTTAGATCCACACCCTCCTACTTTTCATTGTAAGACGTACCGTGGGAGAGTTTATTTTGAGTAGAGAAATCGAATTAATCTTTCTGAAAGATGTTTTTAGGTAACGCTTTTTAATAAAATCGTTTTTTATAAGAGGTTTATCGTAAAAAAGTGATGCTGTTTTTATAAGGACATTAGTTTCAGTGTAAGTTATTTAAGAGATGCTGGTTTCTTATGGAGATATTTAACCCTTTAGTTTTTGGTTATACTCCCTGTCTGTTTTAAATTTCCTGTTAGGAAGCGTTATAATTTATGAAAAGCCAGGGGGTCTGATCAGATTTCACCAACTTTGTTTTCCTTTTTATGTTTAGTAATTAACCCCACTGGAAGTAGCAATACGGCAAGGAAATTTGATTTGAATTATTTGCGGAGATACCGCAAGACACTAATAAGTTCTTTTATTGACTCATATATATTTTTAGTGTATGTAATATTAGGATAGAATAAAACAAAAGCGTAAAGTCAGAGTAAAATTATATATCCCGATACGTTTTAAATACATTACGGCGCTTTTAATACACCTATCAGACTTGAGAGGCTACCATTTTGATTAATTTTTCTGTATCTGCCACATTAAAACCGACAGCAGATTGAATTCCTCGTCGAAATACCCCTATAATATTTTTCACTGTCAGAGTCTTCTTATTTTTCTAGATTTCAAAACGCCACAAAATTACTTCCAGTGCAGATATGCTTTTGAAACTTTGCATGCTGGCTTATTTTTCGACGAGGAATTCAAATCTGCT
>JANTOQ010541679.1:0-10952 GCA_027564595.1 Bythotiara depressa | reverse complement strand
GTCAATGCAAACTCTAAAGAGTAAAGAGTTTCGTGAAGACTTGATACAAACAGGAGCCGAATTATTTAATAATAAAGATAAGAGTATATTTAACATAATTTAATTTTCTTGTTATTTCCACTGTTACACATAGACATAATACTTATATTTATTTTAGCTAATAATATTAAAATTCAAGCAAAAAAAGCGAAGAAAGGATTACTTACAGTATCACGAAAGATGCCACAACTGGTGAAAAACTATGTATATTTGTATTTGTCTCAAGAGAAGCGATTTAACCAAGTATTCTAGAAGTTTAATTCAAGATAGGTGTGTGTCATTGCGTTAAACAAGAAATTTCAAGAAATTACATCACTAACATTTGTTAATAAAAAGTATGATGGAAAAGTATGACTAAGAAGAGATGAATATATTAGTGGAAAAAAGAAACTAATATTTATTGCTGTAAATAATACACCAAATTTCACAAATTACAACTCTAATATTTGTTAATAAAAAGTATGATGGAAAAAGAATGGCTAAGAATTGAGATAAATATATTAGTGGAAAAAGAAACTAGTATTTATCCCAGAAAATACTTGTTAGTGTTAGCATGGATTAAAAGAACTGAAGAAGCACTTTCAGAAATCGTTAAAGAACCTTCAGAAATGATATTTCTTGTATTATTTTCATTTGTACTGCATCAGATATTAGATTGTAATGATTCAGCAAAAATTAGTAAATTCTCCAGTTTTTGCATTTCAACATCTCATTTACCGAATTATAATTTGCTGTCTTATTTTTTCTTGAATTTAGTAAGAAACTATGTTCTTAATATCAGAATTTACAGTTCGCCTCGTGGAAATCCGCCTTTTAAGGTCTTAGTTGAAGCCCTAAGTATTATGGCTTTAAAGATCCCTGGGTCTAAAATGAGACCCTTTGTGAAAATTGCAAACGTATTGTAAGTCTTAAAAGAGACCCACAGTTCTTACAACAGACTCATTTTATTAGACCCTTAGTGGTCTTATTTGTAATAAGACCTTAGGGTTCTGCGCTCGCGGACTGTAATGTAAGATTTGAAAAGGTATAATAAAATACCGCTGAAACTTTCAGTGATTTATAAGTCGTTTATAAGCGTGTTTATCATGTTTATATAAACTTTATTTATAGTGTACCGGGGTCTTTAAGATCGCTCGATACATTAAAAAAAAAAGAATTGTAATTTTTGTACTGCATTCACTTAGAAATAATTATCTGCGTTTCTGATACGATTAGCTGGTTTGAACCTTTTACTTCACTTTTTAAAAATGTGATTATGTTTTGTGTCTTAAATACTGAATATGGTTTTGATTAATTAGCCATTCAACGCTGCTTTGCAAAAGAGCACCTGCTACTCTTCATTCATGTACTCATCTGCTGTTTATAAAAATTAAAGACACTTTCACATGAAAACCTAACTCGTTTTCAGCAGGCTTTGGCATATGTGGTTACATATGTATTTAGCTCCAACTAATGATTACATTACTTTGCGTCTTTAAAACGTTCTGACGTGAAAAATACAAGCCTAATACAAAATTCGGAATTTGTTTCTTTTCTTATATTTCGAAATGTACGAACACTTGAATAGAAAATATTGAACATATCTTTAAGTGGAGAAAGAAAAGGAAATTACGAACACGTAATTTTTCTGATAGTGAGTGCTGTCACATTGAACTAGAATGATAATTTGAATGCAATTTGAAGCAACTTGGAGCTTTTACTAGAGTTTAAAAATCGTCTGAATAGGTCCGTTTTCAACAGGGCATTTGCCATTGTAGCTTTTTGCTATAATTTACTAATATTATATATTGTAATAAATGATTAACTATCTATCATCTTAGTTAGCTACTAGAGTTTCATTTTAAAATAAATAATAATTAATAAAGTAGAATTTTTAAACATTTATTCACCCCACCAAAAAGGTATCTTGTGAACATAAAAAATGTACCTATTTAAAATAAACTAAAGAGGACCGGTCAGTCGCCTAGCCACTGCGTTTGTGGTGAAACGGTTCTACTGCAATAACTTGCACTCTGTTTCTGCAGAATTAATTATTTGTTTCACTGTTGTATTTTTCGTGCTACACTGCTGTTGGACAGTAACAATATCTTAAAGGACTTCCGCAATTACTGAGCCACTCTACAAACTCTGGCCACTTGAAACCTCAAATTGGTCAGGATTGGAATTCAGATAAAGTACGAACGACGTTGTTATAGCAAGATTTGCAATAGAACACACTGCAAATATTAATCATTTTTTTATAAAACTTTCAGGAAATGTAGGTAATAGATAAAAACTAAGTGTCACAAAATTTAGGAGATGCACATGAAGACAAAAAAATGTTATGAGAAAAAGCTACAGAGGGCAATTAAAACCCTTAATTAGGGTTACGAAAATTATGCGCACAATGCCATATAGCTACATTAGTGATCTAACTGAAAGATAAATGGTTGCATAAAACACATTACTGTTTGAGCATTAAAAAATATTTCTTCTATTGGATGTAACTCTTATGGTCTTGCAAAAGGGAACAGTGCGTTTTCAAATCTAAATAATTAATACTATCACTGGTGCAATAGATCTGGTGCCCTTATTTGTTACATAAAACAAACTTTATAGGAAATACTATTAAATATTATATCTCCCATCAAATGTATGCATTTTGGTCATGTGAATCGAAACAGCACTTTCTTACTGACCAGATGACAGCGTGATTTCAACAGAATCGTGTGCACTTTTTAACTTTAAAAAAAGAAAATCTTATTGCTCTTCTCTAAATTAGAAAAATTAGTTCTTCGTTAGATTAGATAATATCTTATAAACCTTTATCGTCCCTATCGCAAACTACAATTTTTTCCTTGCTCAATTCTTTGCGGTATATCGTCAGAAAAAGCAAACAATTGCAGGTGAAGTTAGAACATTTTTTGTTGTAATTTTTGTTTCCATTATCTTTATTCTCCATACAAATTATCTAGCCGAACTGTCTACATATTGATTCGTCTGTTTGTTTTCACATAATAGCATTATAGTGCTTTTTTCCGGAGATACAGTCGCTGAAAGATTTACATGAACTTATTTATAGACGTTTTGTAATTGTCTGTGTGATATGTAGAAACGCTTTTTCTTTTTTTTTGACTTTTAACATGTATCTATTTTTTTCCGTGGGAAATTTTGAGAAGGTGGATATTCTTTAAATTTCTATAGCAACGTTTCTATAGTAACGTTTCGTCTTTACCTGAATCGGATTTTACAAGACACGTCACTTTTCTGTCAGAATCTGCAATACTAAACACCATTTTATTTTTATAATAAAATATTGTAATTGCGTGACATCCTTTTGATGTTTTCATAACTACTCAACGCTTATTTTATTAGATTTCTTGGGAACTTCTCTCAACAAAAGCTGTGTGCTTTCAGAAAGTATTATTCCACCCAGCACGTGTTATTTCACCTTCTGTAAAACTAGTAGAAATGTCTAGATAATGCCTGAATTGTTGGTATTTCGCTTAAGGACCTTTGTCTTCCTCGTGAGCAAGTTATTGCCAAACTAGCAGCATATGGCTTTTGTATGATTAAGTGTTCGACTATTATATAGTTTTTTATCTAATCGTTTTCAATCTAGAATCTAGTTTTATTGATCTACACCAAGGATATATAAAGGCACTTGTACACTATAAACAAAGTTTATATAAATATGTTTATAAATATTATAAACAAATATATGATGTTTATAAAAAATGTTCAAAAAATTCGTTTGGTCAGTGAAAATGGATGAACGAAAGAGGAAAGCAGCAGCTGTGTTAGTAATTGCATGTGGAGCAACAATAAATGAAGAAACAAATAAGAAAAATAAAAGAAGTGTTTGGGTAAAACCATGGAATTGTCGGTACATGACAAAAAGGATTTCAGAAAGTATTTGTGAATGAACACAACAATCTTTGAAGTAATATTTTCGTTTTTCTGGACAGCGTTGCCAATGTGAAATGGAAAATATGGACCAGTGTTCCAAGTTGTTGTCTGGTTTTATGATCTAAATTCGTATCTAGTCCAGGTACCTTTTGAGGATATCAACCCTCATTTTTTATTTTGTTCCGTTTGCCTCGATTATTCTGATTCTGTAGACTACTTTATGATGACTATTTTTTTGATTTTTGACTAGGTATGTGATCTAATTTTAAGATTGGTTTAGAATTAGATGTATATACTTCACCCTCAAAAGACAGGTTCCCAGTTCTACAATTACAAGGGATTTTTTAGCATCGTCCTTATGGCACTGGTCGATTTTGATCATAAGTTTATTTATGTTGATGTTGGTTGTCAAGGCCGAATAAGCGATGACGAAGTATTTAGAAACACAACTTTATACACAGTTTTGACACGAGGCGAGATGAACTTGCCTCCTCCTAGTTCGTTACCTCATAACCCAGACAGCGATTGGGAAGTAGATTCAACGAAAGTTCTATTTGTATATGTAGGCGATGACGCATTTTCTTTAACAGAGTATTGCATGAAACCTTACCCACAAAAAGGATTGTCAGAAGAAAAAAGGATTTTCAACTACCGTTGAAATATGGGCAAATAGGTTTAGGGTATTTTTGACACGAAATAACTTATATCCAAAAAAAGCTACAGAAATCGCCCTGGCCACGATCGTACTGCACAATTTACTTCTCACAAAATCCAGAGAGAGTTACACACCGGCGGGATATACGGACTACATAGACTAGATAGAGACGGCGAATGTGTGGACGGTGTATGGAGACAGTCTATGGTAGACTTGCAATTCATAGATCTACAAGCGTCACAAGCAAAGAACGGTACTAAATCTGCATATCAAATAAGAGAAGTGTTCGCGAAACATTTTCTTGGCCCTGGAAGCATTCCATGGCAGTGGAAATGTTTAATATAACCCTATTATGGCTGTGCTATCTTGAAACCCCTTATTTGGGTTTGGGGACTCCGAAATCCCTCCCTAACTTGAGTTTCGAATGTGTTTCGAAATTTTTCCAGTTATAGCTGTGAACATAAACTTTACTACAGATATAACTTGTAGATTTGTCACATAACCACCATGAAAATTTCAACATGATTTGGCCAATATCTATGGTTAAAAATCTATTCATATATTTTTAGCAATACAGATCCGCAGCCAAAATAAAGTTACATTTTTTATTTAGAAAAAAATGACTGAAATAAATTATTGGGAACCTTTTAATTGCTTTTACCACCTGCTAAAGGTTGATTTCCATTCAGGAAAAATTTCCACCTGAACGGAAAAAATTTCTGTTCGGGCATGCGCGCTGACGCGTTTCCGTGACAGCACTGCTTTCCATCGGAAAATCCTCAAGCATTGAAACAGAAAAAAAAAAGTTGAAAATTTTCTATTTCGTATTTCGTACATAAACACACGTGGGCATAATGGCAGATTAACGTTTTTTAAATGGCAGATGAAAACAAAAACAACATGGACGACGAAGCAACAGAACAATTTAATGAGAGGGAAAATCGTTTTATTCAGTTTAGTCAACAACAAAAAATTGCTTCTCGTCTAACTGATGACTTCAAAATAATCGGTGCTACGATGGATAGAGGTTCTTCATATTTTGTTGGTGATATTCGAAATTGCTTTAAAAAGTACTCGTGATCATACAATTTTACATCTCTTATCAACGGATTAAACCTCCTTTCCATAGCCTCTCTGCAAATATTTTTCGTACCCACATTATTTTCTTATATCTTTTCTGTCTAGCTCTTCTCGCGAAACGACGACGTAAAATAATTAGAATCAAGATAGCCTGTCTATTCAGTGCGGTCATGTTGTTTAAATAATATTTCCCGCGTAAATGAAAGAGTTTCCTGCCTTCAAGTTGGAAGTGGAAATTGAATTTCGCACCAATTGGAAAATGTTCGATCGAAAAAATTATTTTCAGAAGAAAACTTTCCTGATTGGAAATAAGCCCTAAGAAGCTGGTTTTTATCTCGAAGGGAAAAGAAGATTAAAATAATATAATTATATACGCCACTCCGTTGTTATAATAAAAAATATATATTAAATGGCGGTACTAACGATATCATTACGGCAAATCAGGTGATGAACTATAAGGTGAGTAGGGAGATTGTGCGCCGGATATCTGTGTCACAGTAGTATCCTGATATGGAAACCGTTTTGAAGGGCAAACACTTGGTGGTGAATAAAGAATTGCTGTTGAAAATGGCGGTCTCAGTCGATGCTGTTGTAAAGCATTTTCTTTTGCTGCATATGTTGTTTTAATTATTTGCTGTTGCACGTTAATTTTTAGCATGTTTTACATTCCCCCTCAGGAATTTTGCGCATCATACGGGCAACCATATCAGCAAACACGGCATCATCCTGGTCCTTCACCTTAGGATCAAGTACCAGTGCCTTAAGAAATTATACTGCAGTGTCCATTAGGTGTTCTGCTTTCTCTAATCGTTTGTGGGAAATTAACTTTTGATATTTCGAAGATGGTGGATCAATAGCGTTATATGGTGAAGAGTGGTCTTGACTCTGACCCAAACTCGATGTTGTTGCTCTTGGAGTCATATTGTCACCTGAGAAAGTGAGGCTGCCGTAAAAACCCCATTTGCTAACATACACCTCATCTGTACCTGCTCCACTTGATTTTGAGCTCGTAACTTTTCCCCTTTCCTTGCAAAAGTAGGTCTTAAGAGATTGGAATTTATTGGTAATATCTTTTATCGAAACATCTATTCCCAGTTCATGTAGTGATGTTCTGATTGACTCCAATGCTTTTCTCTTTTTGTCTCGATTGTGGTAAGATGGATGTTGACAGCTAAATAACACTTCGTGTCTTTGTCAAAGGTCAATTAATGAAGCCGTTGCTTCATTTGACCAGTTATATGGAACTTCCGCCTGTTTTGTTTGTCTCGATCGTTTCTTTCCTATTTGTTGGGATTCTTGTCTGAGTTCTTCTTCCAATGGCGTATTCTCTAAATCACATTAACTGGTTTCTGTTTCATTGTCTACTTGATCACCGGCCTGCTGCCATGCATCTTCCTCTTGTATTATTTGTCTTGCGCCAGCCATGCATAAATCTATAATTTAAAAAAGTATATTCAGTACAGCATACTCCCAAAATACTGAACCCCAGAACATACATCTCACTTGATGGAACAAAACGTTGATTTTTGATAACAATCTCTTAATGTTAAAAAACCGACTTTATCTGCGACTCGCTATTATTACGACTTCATTTTCTTGTCGCATCAAGGAAAAAACTCCGTCTTTCAATCAAAAAGGAAAAATGCTGGGAACGAGGTTGGATAGTATGCCGTATTTTCTGACAAAATTAAAATAAAATCAATAATAGTGCAATGCGATACTCGAAATAAATAAATAAATAAATAAATAAATAAATAAATAAATAATTAAACATATATGCATATTCATTTTATATACCTTTGGTATGCATCATAGTTCTAATTTTCTTCGCCCGTATTTTTTTCTTTCTTCTCTCTTCACAGAATCTGTATGACACCTCAATCTCTTCTGTATGATTAGCGCCATATGCCCTATCCTTTTATCTCCGAATGACTGACGTCAATGCGTCTCCAAATTTCTATAGATTTAATTCGAATAGGAAGCTGTAAACATTTTTGAAATCAAACTGATTTGATTTCAAAAATGTTTATAAGCAGGTAGTTTGTTTACTATACGTTTATAAGTCGTTTATAAGCTTGTTTATAGAGATCGTACATTATATAAAGGTTTATAAACATATTTATATAAACATGTTTATATAAACTTTGTTTATAGTGTACCGGGGCCTTAAGAGTGTACAGGATGTGCAACACATCGTTTTTTTCGCCGAGGCACGCAGTTTTTTGTTAAAGTTTTGAATAACTCTATTCACTAGAGAACAATAAAAATATTTTAGCGCTCCAATGAGTAATTTTTGTGCTGCGATACACAGGTTTTCATTTTTTTAGGGGTTGAAAAGGCACCAGAAGCATGGCGGATGAAAGCTATTTGCTACTCAGATTTATTTCAAAATATTGATTTAGACGACGACTTTCCACAAGATTACTTTTACGTAATGCTGAAAAACATATAAACCTTATGAGATAGTTATCGCAAACAATATTATAAGTGATTTTGAAGACTATGAACGTCTACAAGAAATCCATCTTCTTCTTACATTTGTTGATTATATCAGACGAAAACACATCACAACAACAACCTAAACAATTAGTTTAAAATTCCCGACATGTTTCATCTGCGGTGTGGACTAGTTGAGCTCAAGGTCGGGAGAGAGCACAAATGGTCGTGGTCTATCCTTGAAACATTTGACCCTTTCATACATAAGCATACCTGATGGTTATATCAAACTTCCCGTTGGTAGCCAGTGGATTTTATCTGCTTTTACCAAATTTATCTTACATTATATTTCCAATAATTAACTCCCTGGAAAAAGCAAAATGGCAAAGAAATGATCAATGATTTGATGTTTTTTCCGGGGACACTATGCATTAAATAGGCCTACTAAATGATTTTGTAATGTCTATTTGTTGCACCAGCTTGTACAAGGTGTTAAAAACTATACACAAAAGGCATGGTAAAAACAAGACAAAGTCTTTCTAACAACACATTCGTAAATAAATATAAAGGTATTTTAAGTTTGCAAACATTTGGTGACTCATATCTAAACAATATAAAAACATATAAACAAAAAATAGATGAAATAGATATACAGTAATCTCATAAATCTCTGTGAAATAAATAGGTTATTTCAATAAAAATTTCACTTTATACAGATACTTTTAAAATGATTTACATTCGAATATTGACAGGCAAAAAAGTGTTCTAACATTTATTTATTCTTTTAACTAAAATATTAATTAATAATATTATGACAGTCTGATAGGCCATGTATTAAGCTTTTCGAAATTATATACTTTTATGACCTGAAAATGCATATATGAAAAGATATTAACGATTTTCATCAACCCTATGCCGAAGGTTATGTGTGTATTCTTCTTAATCGGGTTTTTAAAATATTTTCACTAACTGTTGTAACTGTACCAACATTAAATAAATAAATAAATTTACATCACATTACAATACTTCAAAAACCTATATTTCACCGATGTTTAATAACACTGCGGCCGAAGACAGACCAATGAAACACAGCTTTAAAATGCACATACCTGTAAATGCAATGTAGTGTTGTTACGAGACGTAGCAAATTGGCTAAAAACTTGCTATTCCAATTCACCACACCGTATAGAATTGGTCTGTACATACGAATGTGGTCTGTACATACGAATGTCCTTTCCTTGCTATGGTTTATTCTGAAATATTGGTTTGTTATTTGTTTATTTGCGACTACTAAGGCGAGCAACACGAAAAAGTATTCACCTAAACATGCAGGTGGTATGTAAGTACAGGATAATTAAAAACCTTTTTTCATTAACACTTTTAAACATTTATTTAATTACAAAAAACAGTTAGTTTTCAATCAAAGTATTGTTGTATTTAATAAAATATTAGCACATAATATTATCATAAACATATTTAACATAACATCTTTAAAAAGGAATACCCATATTATCTCGTATAAGCATATTTATTTATGTTACTTTCGTGTGGTTTACTTAGTAAGTTAAGGAATCACACAAAGAATGTTGCAAAAATAAAGTGTTTTCATTTTATTAGGAAAGAACGACCTGTCAGTTTAAACTGATGCCAGTAACAGATGAGTGGTTGCGTTTTTTTTTTAATATATATAGTATTTACGCATATCCATATATCTTAATTTATTTGAACTAAAACAAATGAATGTTATAGAAGAGAAAAACGTCACAAAAACACCAAAATAATATTTAGTGGTTACAGCCTAGAGAACTGTCAAAACGGGGGTAAAACAAAATAAATGTGAATAATACTTAGAATCTGATTAGTTTCAGTAAAAAAAATTAAACTCAAAATAATATATTACTCTAATGAATATGATATACAAATTATTTAACAATCAACTACTGAGATTCATTTCCTGATAAAAACTCCCCCTATGGGACAACTTTCAGCCACTCTATGAAGAAAAAATTCACCTGATGCCCATGTACATTCACAATATTTTAACCAATGACAAATGACTCATCATATACCGAAATGAACACACTTTATACAACAAGTTACTGCCAGCTTGAGTAAGTAATACTTCAACAAAGAAAATATAGCAGAAGTTGTTCTATTCCGGAAGAACTCGTGAGAAATAACACAAACAAACACATGGTGTCCCCATTCCAGCAAGAGTTGGTCAGAACATACTCCTCAACGATGAAGTCATTATGCGTTATATAATCTTAATTGCACATGGTAGTCCTCAAAGCATCCAGGGTGGAGAGTAACATTGCGTATGTTTGCAGATGTTGAGTGTCGTTCCACGGCGTCCTGGTTGAGTACATCGTCGTTGGGTACACTTGGCAATCCAACGATCTCTTGAATCAAACCATAAATCAGGATGGCCGCGATTATAGTTACCCTTTCTTGGAGGCGGGAAGAGCACTAGACCCTGACACCTGAAACGTTTTGACATATACTTATTGGCAACAGAGCGGCGGAAGCCTAACAGATCCAATGATTCCAAGTTATCTTGCGCACTGTACTACTCTTTGTTACGTAAATTTATAATAATATTAATATAAATATATAATATAATAATATAAACTCTTTATTTTAATTCGGTACATTATAAAAGCATCATAAAAACATCAAAAAAAATTATTATATAAGCCACAGTAAAACACTGGGTCTATTAAAACCGAATAAATGATATAAATTTAGTCAATAATATTAATATATCCAAGTCTCTTCTCATAATGCATGCAAAGTCTACAGGGACATTCACGTGGTGTCCACTGCTTGATCATTGTTTTGAATAATAGCAATG
>JANTOQ010541346.1:0-10954 GCA_027564595.1 Bythotiara depressa | reverse complement strand
GAAACACACTGATTTAATCTTTCTGCTATTGGTATCCAACGCCAATGTGAGTTCTATTTCCCAAATTTAGACAAAATCGAATCCATCCTAGGAAGATTAAACTGGTCTATTGTTTAATTCTAATACCTTTGCACCTGATGTCTAACTCATGTCTAAAGTTTTCAATCGCTTTCTAGTTTCGAAAATTATCGAGATAGTTTTATCCTCACCGACTTTATTTATTTTCCATAAACCAATCGCACAACAAATTAAAGTTTTTGTTCAAATTGTTTTCAATTTATTTTAAATTTTTATCTGCAAATACCAAGCAGGAGTCATCTGCAGGAGTTATATACAGCTTTTGACGGATTTTGACGTGTCATTTGCACATAAAATAGAAGATGAATTACTCACTAAATCCTAGACATTTCAGTATTATAATGATGTGGTATTGTGATCTATTGTAACAAACACTTTTTTGTAGCTCGAAATTTTTATTTTGAGATTTTTAATTTATTATCCAAAAACATTAATCTGTTTAAAATATCAAATCTATACAACAAGGAGAATGTTTGTTATGACTTACTTAATTTCACTCATAATAAAAGAACGCCTCTTGAAAATCCTAATAATTAATTGAAATAGTTATAAAAAATTATTTGTGTCTGAAAGATTTAGCTCATACATTTTAATCCTTCACTGGTATAAGTTGTCATATGGCTACAAAACTGGGAGTCCAGGAACGTGTCAGGAACGATTATTTCGGAAGTTTAAACGAAAAAGGAGAAGTGTCGTAGCGTTCGAATGGTGTTGGCATGGCTTTTAAAAAAATCTTTAACAAAGGAGATATTTGACATTGAATTTCTTTTTTTTAACCCATTTTTTGAAGAATTCATGACCGGTAAAGGGTTAAGGCTCCAACTATTTATATGTACGCATATTTCACAAAACTGCGCCAGTGGAGTACGCTCCTATTTGTTTGTGGTGTACACAAACACTTAAATTTGACTTATGGATTTGGGGAATAAATTCATCCTCCGTGTTAAAACGTGATAAGATTAATATTTGAAACACTACCACGTTCTCATAATTGTTTTATTTGTTCATCTGTTGTGTTCTTATAAAACTCCGCGGGGGAGAGTTGTTAGGTAAATTAGAACAATAGTCTCACTCCATTTGTACAATTTCATTGGTTATCAAATTCATATCTCGTTCTTATTCTGTAGTCTGATTGGCTCAGGTTTTTGGTTGTTATGGTTATTTTGATCATTTTTTCTGTCGGGTCTCCGAAAGCTGACTGTTTCAAGATTCGATTTAAACAAGAAGAAAGAACCGTTTTAGCTCCTGGTGTTTTTATAATGCGATAAATTTATGGACGTTTTGGTTCAATAATTATTCGTATTTTTACAGAACTCTAGCAGCCGTTGTTGGCCACTGCATTTGTTATCATTTTGTTCTTCTAAATAATGACATTTATCACTGTAGTTTTCTTGAAGTATAGCTACTGTAACTTCATCACTATAGTAGAAAGTTAGAATGACATTGTTCGTAAGTTCTACGGTGTGTTTTGCCACAAAACTCATTTTCAAGAGATGGGGAAATCCATCTATTTTTTAACCGTTTGTTCTTCTGCTAAATAATGTGTATGCTATTGTATATACAGTGTTTTCAAATGTAAACAAGAAAGCCGGGCGGCTATAGAGCTGAGAGAACTGTACCCACGCCAGTTACTGTACCGATGATAGCGAATTCATGCGCGTGTTTTGTTGTCATATTTAAACACTTAACCCTTCAATCATTTTTTGCTGACGTCAGCATTTCTTCCAGCCAGGTAGCGATTTTTTAAGTTTTTTCTATGTTTTCCATTATTTTTACTGGATTTTTTTTTAAATTCTGTTTCCAGTTTCTGGAAGCTAATAAGTTGGGCTTTAGAAATTGCATTGTTCATTGGGTGTTTAGGGGTTAGAGGACTGCTACGGTACGCCGAAATAATAAAAATTTGCAACTTTCTATATGATTGAATATATCTTCTAATGTTGAATGATAAGGAAAACAATTGATGGTAAGTAACCAGAACAAATTAAAATATGCTAAACTGCTTTGAACGTTTCAATTATACATATAATATAATCATTCATCCATAATAATAACTTCTAGGAGGAAAAGTTGCCAAATCAGTACGAAGCGCGAAAATTGCCAAAACTTTTCAATCAAACACCGCAGACTGCCATTCAAGCCGTAAGTTTTTATGAAAAAAGTTAGTTGGGGTAAGTAAAACTCTTCTTCTTGACATAAGAAACCCACAAACAAGAAAAAAACATGCTTAACAGTCTCAGATATGTTCCTGATTAGAAGGCGCAAAAATACGAAAATTTCGGGAAAGATTTCGGTGACACCCCCTGTCAACGGAAGGATAAAATACCCAACTTCCTGAAATGCTATTCCAATGAAATTTTCCACGCTGTATCCATATAAAATAATAGTAAAAGTCACCAAATTTCAGCGTCATACGATAAGCACAACCAGAGATATTACAAAATGTTCACTTGGGGGGTAATTTACCCCACCCACCCTAAATAGGGTTTAAAACATTCAGAAAAGATACACTAATCATTATGCGTATGATCGTTGTTGTTTTGTTTTTAATGCCTATTGTGTAAATGTAGCAACGGTTTCTGGCCATTAATTATTCTATTAATTTTAACATAGCAACCATTTTTCAGATTTTATTTCTGGTATGCGCGACAAATATAAAGCGAAAGAAACTTTTCAACTATCTTTAATTTTGGAATTTCCCACTGTGTTTGTCCGAAACTGAAATTTGATTCTGGAGGTACAATCCAAAACTGCCACTTTCTAGTAGCTATAGTCAATAGGGACAGGCTTAGAGCAGCAGATGTTCAGCTGTCTCCAGTTTCTTGTTATTTTTATTTAAAAGTTGGTTTAAAAAAATACATAGTTCTGTAAAGATTAAAATACAAAGCAAAAATAGAAATAGAAATATTAAGAAAAAGCAAAAAAAGTAAACAAAAATATAAAGAACAATTCAATGTCACGTGATGTAAACAAGTCTGAATTTTATTTACGATTTGTCTGAAAAGGATTTCTAGGATTTCCACTTAAAAAGGTTTCGAGCGAAGAAAGTTCGTGCGAGCTTATTTCGCGCGAAGATTTTCTACATTCATTTATTAACACCAACCTTTAATCAGCTATATTACACTTTTAACCTTTTTGTTTACCAATATCCACATATGGGTAATGCCATGGAAACAGGGTTGTATTGACCCTTCGGTATTCCTTGCCACACTATTAGCTATGTGGATAATTTAACTATTTTATTTATTTATTTACTTAATTATTTTAATAGTTTATATATATTTACTTTATCTGCTTTGGTTATTTATTATGATCTTTTATTTATGTGGCAAATAAATTTTCTTTCTTACTATTCAATTTCAACAAACTTTTTTTCTAACTTAATTTTGGCGCGAAAAATAACAACAAATATGGTGACGCTAAATCAACAAACTTCTTTTAAACGGATACTCCTTTTCATAAATCATTGCGCAATATTACGTCATCTTTTCAAAACAGCCCTTTCTGTATATTTTAATGAAAAATAGATTAAAGATTCAGATTGCTTGTCAAAAAGTAAACAAACAGATATTTTTTTTAGAGTTCCTAGTAAATTAGGGAAGGGTTATCAATAGTGAAAAAACATTCAATAACCCAAGCCTCTTTATCATAACGAGGCTTGGGTTGCTAAATCGAAATATAAGAAGGCTTTGGCCGGATATGGTGATAGTCCAAAAAATCGGATCTGTTTGGATTTTAAAACTTGAAAAATACTCTATAAGCATAATTTTTTACGTAGAATCCATATCTGAAGTCAGTTTTTAATAAAAACAAACTTCAAATTTCGGTCTAATATGAAAAGATCTATTCCTTGTCAAAAAGTAAACAAACAGAAAATTTTGTAGAGTTCTTAGTAAATCAGGGAAGCGTTGTCAATAGTTAGAAAATATGCAATAACCAAAACCTCTTTATCTTAACGAGGCTTGGGTTGCTAAATCGAAATATAAGAAGGCTTTGATCGGATATAATGCCATAAAATCGGACAATTTTTTTTACGTAGAATCCACATCTGAAGTCCGTTTTTAATAAAAACAAACTTCAAATTTCGGCCTAATGTAAAAACGTATATTCAACGACGGAAACTTAAAAATAAGTACAAACAAGAATTCTGGGTGCGGAAAATATTTGCTGAGCGGAACAGAAAAGGCGAATTTCAGGAAATGAAACTGTTTGATCACGAATTCTTTTTCACACAGTTCCGGATGTTTCCCAATAAATTAGAAGAACTTCTAGCCTGGGTAGCACCAAAAATTATTAAGTCAAGTGTGAAGAGGGATCCAATAGGTTCTGAGGAGAGGCTGGGTGTTACTTTGAGGGATTTGGTCATTGTGGATGCCCAAGTAACCATTTCTGCAAGCTATCGTATAAGCCAAGTTAGTATCGGACGTATTACCAAAGAAACTACTGCTTCCATATGGGATACCTTCTTGGAAAAAGGTTTCTTGACTTTTATTCCTCATCGTGACGTTCACCACTTTGAGATTGCCAGCAGCAGCACTGACATGCTGAGCTTCTTACATTAGAAACAGGCACTCCTTGGGATGTTGGAGTAAAACTACTGTCTTGGGGAGTGCGGTTTTTTTGCTGGTGTAGTTGTTCTTTGCAGCTTGCATAGCTTGAATTATCCCTAGAGGACTAAAGTCAACATGACAGATTTTCTGTGATATCGACGTAAATATGCCTAAAAAGTAATTCGCATTTTGCTGAAATCTGGTACTTTTACGAGAGAAATTGTAACTCGTTCATATTTCGTTTCGTTACTTATATTAACTCGTAAACAAAATGCAACTCAACTGTTCTTTGAGGAATCGTCATTATAATTTTTGTTACTCTCCTACGCAAAGACTCTGATGGCTGAAAGCGTCTACACCTCTCTTTAAAATAACCAATAATCCTCTGCAAAGGAGAGTGGACATTTTTGAAGTAAGCTTATTATTTTGCAAAAACTTGTTGAGTAAATATTTTTTCTTTTATCCTATTATTTTCCTTCTTATTAAACACAAATACTTCGCTATTTACACTACTTCTTATAATCACCAATCCCAATAAATTTGACAAATATAATTTCTTCTGCTAACCAGCCTGTCATTTTGCGAATCGCGTGTTTACAGACTTCAGGAAAATATCGTGCGAAACAAAAATAAGCAATTTACATACGTTTGGGAACAGAATGTATACGTTTTGTCATCCTGTTTTCAATTTAATAAGATTCGATAGTTCTGGTCTGCAATTTTAATTTGTAGATAAAAAACATTGAAATGATGTGTGGTTAGTCAACTGCTTGAATGCTGGTATTTCTCAACGTCTTAAACATGTATTTAGTAGTAGGTCATATTTAGATGTTATCGTGTCTAGTATGTTTCTTTAAAAAAATGTTCAGCTGTGTTGAAGGCGCGTCATTTCATTTATTTGTTTTATTATCGCATAAATATGTTCTTCATATGGCTTCCCTGGTGTTTTCTTTACGATATTGTCTCTCAGAACACTGGTAATATTAAACAAACAAATATTCAAAGTTTTCGCTTTTTCTGGGGAGTGCAAATATTTTTTGTCATATGAAAAGGTAAGAGAGAAAAAAATTACCGTTTTTGTAAATAAAAATAATCATTTCAATGAAACACTCCTTTTTTGTTTTATTTACCCGAGGTATCAACAACTGAAATTGGGTAGACAAATAGGTTTTATACGGAAAATAAATACAAATCCTAATTATCTAAAGTTTCGGTGTAACTCCAACATCAAGTCGATCCAGAAAATATGAACTTTTTGTATTTATTTACTTTTCTTATAAATTTGGGGTTTATTAGGTTTTTATAACTCTTTAATGCATAATCATACCTCCTGATTATATTAAACTTCCCATTGGAAACCTTTATAATTTTATGAGGAACCAGGGAGTCTTATCAGCTTTTACCAAATTTATTTTACATACACTATTTCCAATAATTAACCCCCCGGAAAAAGTAAAATAGCAAAGAAATGACCAATGATTTTATTCCTTTCCGGGAACAATATTCAATAAAATGTTAAAGTAAAATGTGGTTAGCAAGTAGGTTGTAAGTAACTATCATCCTGATCAAATATATTTTAAACTTTTGCTATTTTCTTAGGGATCTACTCACACTCATCAAAAGCTACCACCATGCTATTGAAATGTTAAGATTCCCCACATTGTAGATTCCAGGCGTGTTGATTATATACCCGAAAGCACCCTCCTTTGAATTGGTTCTATTTTCCCTTAGCCCTTAAGAGTATCCGCAGAGGAGAGTGTACCCTAATACAAAAAGCCGACCAATTTGTCCAATCTAGTTACCTCCGAATCGTTATGGAGTTTATTAACTTGAAGATGTGTGTAGTCAGTGTTTAAAAAACAAAAACATGTTTTTCCGAATCGATATTTGTAAGGTGTAACTCCTTTTATTGATATGTTATGATCGTAATTCTACATTACAAAGTCCAAAATATGTTTTTGTCCGATAACTGTGATGCTAATTTCAATATGTTTACTGGTAGACCCCCCCCCCCCCGCCCCCGTCAAATTTATGCCACCTCATCTGAATGGAATATTTTTTTATACATATGTTGTCTTGTATCAACGATGAAATAAATTGACACAAAACTGTGTCCACGTCTTAAGAAGTAGATCATCAACGGATGTACCATAATCAAATCTTGCATTTCTCGATTTTCCATCTTATTTCCACCTTCTTATTTGTTTTCTCCATAAATGCAGAAAAAAAAGTTTCATTACTTTCCTAACTAATGTAAGGTTGGAACATCTTCTCGCACCATACTTCTAATCTTTTTCTCCACACTCATTTAACATTCATATTTATCTCGCTCATCAATTCTTATTGCGCACTTGAACAAGAAATTCTTAATTTTTCCCAGTTGAAGAAAGGCAGGGACATTTATATGAAAGTCTATTAGAACACTTTTTCCTACATTAATTATGCAGGAGTTGCGATTGTTTGCTTTATCAAGCCAGAAGAAGTATTTTCTGTCTTCTTTTAATAACAAGAAGTTGTTAACTAGAACTTCTTCTCCGGTCATGGATTTTCATGAAAACATATACGTGGGGGCATTCACGCCCAAGAAGAAACCAATCGTTCGAAGACATCATCATCATCGCAATCGCATTATGTCGCATACGATCTCAAGGTCATCTTTAGCGGTGTTGAAGGTGTCTACTTTAGTGATTACAGCATTCTGTATCTTTTTGTACGTTTTTTCTCTCGCTATTACAGGAGTTATTTAATCGCCCTGTACTCCCGCCTCGTCTCTCTTGAATCTTTATTCTAGAAAGACCCTCTCTAAAATATTGACCCACACTCAAACAAAAACAAAAACCCCAGCATTGATTAGACCTGTAAATTAGACCTGTAAGTTATCTGGTACATCTTCTTATACACGTAAGTAAAACTGTGCGTTTGTGTCGCAGTCCCGTGTTTAGGCACGTGTTTGTGAAACTCTCGCAGATCAATGTTTAGAAAGAAAATAGAAAAAGAAAATCATAACTGATGACGAATGACTTCGTGTATTGACTTCACGAAAGTGTTGATTAGAAGAGACTGTTAATATCAGAGATGATATAAGCCCATTTTAACAACCTTTGACTAATATTGTAAAAGTAGCTTTTGTAAGCTGTTTTGTGTACACATATATCCGAAACTTGAGGATCAATTTAAAATTTAATAATTAATAGAGTTGTTCATCTTTTTCGTTCTTACTAGCGTTTAAGAGACTCTGTTTTATAGATCAATGAATACCTGGTGTTCAAATATTGAAAAACAACTTTTAGCGATCGAGATGTTAGCTTTACAGGAGGTTCACATATGATAATTGATTTTAGCATTACCAATCCAAAAATGTTCTTTAAAAAGTACTCATAATCCATAATACGTTCTTTAAAAATTAGATTATTTCTAATTTTCTAACTGCTTTAGTATTTGACAAAAGGTGCCAAAATTAACCAAAATTGGTTTACCACAAGTGATGCTTGAGTGAATACAGATATAAAGAACATCTGAGTTAAACTTTTTCAGTTTACCAAAAGACACGCAGATCTTAGGTACTTTTGAAATGAAGTAACCGTGGTTGTACATGTGCACCACGGTTGAACAGGGGGTCTCACTAGCTTTCTAATTGGTCCATTTTTGTGCTTTGTGACGCATGAAACCGACGATTTTTATTTGACATTGGTCCGCTTAACAACTACACCCATTTTTATTTTTTGCCGCTTTGAAGGGAAAATGGCAAAACATAAATTGGTCCTAAAACTCAATAATTACCCAAAATTTGTTCAGGATTGTAGATCTGGTTTATTTTTAAATCTTTAATACAAAAGCATACCCCCTGGTTATTTTTAAGTTTCCATTGGAAACCTTAATAAGTTTATGAGGAACCAGGTTCTTGTCAGCTTTTTACTAAATTTATTTTACATTATATTTCCAATAATTAACCCCCTGGAAAAAGCAAAATAGCCAAGAAATGACCAATGATTTGACTCCTTTCCGGGGGTCACTATGCATGAAAGGGTTAAAACATTTAGTGGATTCAAATTAAAACAAAATACCAAAATCAACATAAGTGTTTGAGAGAAATTGTTAATCAATGTACCGATGCGCAGTTCCTGTTTAATTGTTCCTATTCTGTAAAATATACCTATTTGTTTTAGGTGATGTCCCTTGGTTCTGACGTATTGCCGGAATATAAAGTGGAATCCCCTAAAATTCATCCTTGGACAATTTTACATTATTCACCTTTTAAAGCGATTTGGGATTGGATAGTGTTATTCCTTGTCATGTATACAGCCATCGTCACGCCATATATGGCGGCGTTTGTTTTGACACGTGACACAAAAAGAGAAAAATTAAATGATAACCCGGAAACTCGCATTAACCACGGTCCTATATCAATAGCAGACGACCCGTTGGTGATTGTAGATTATATTGTGGACGTGATGTTTATTATAGATATTTTTATAAATTTTCGTACGACTTTTGTTGACTCTAACGATGAAGTAGTAAGCGATCCGTGTCGAGTAGCTGTTAATTATATGAAAGGTTGGTTTTTGGTAGACTTGCTAGCTGCTATTCCATTCGAGTTACTGATTATGATTGGAAACACAGATCAGGTATGTCTTACCCTTTACTTAGTTTCTTTCGCGTTATTATTTTTAACATTTCCGACTCTTTTACCTTTAAGCCTCTGCAAAAGAGTACCTTTTACTTGTTTATCGCATGCGTTACGCACTAAACTTGCTTTTTTATCGCGATTGTCCTGAAGTTCATTGTTCTTTGCTCAAAATCTATCGAGTCCTACGTTGTTGACTAATTATTTCTGCTAAGCTAATCAGAATCGAGAAAAAAGTTCTCGCGCGATAAAAGTAGCCAATGGAATTTAAGCTTGAGACATAGATTAGAAACAACTCCAAATAATGGAATCGACCACAATCGAATATTTTGCCGTATTTCCTTTAATAAACACGCCCAGCCAGCCTCAAATGAACGCCTCCCTCCAATAATCACCCACCCATTCAGGATTGAGAATGTTGATAAACCGCCTTCTAATAAACGCTCCCTTCTAATAAACATCCGTGTTGGAGGGGGCGTTTGTTAGAAGCTTATACCTGAAAGGGGGCGTTTGTTAGAAAAAAAACACTAAAACATCTGTGTTTTTATTCATTTATTATTAAATATAATTAAACGTGTTATCTCCTCAGAACTTCTCCTGTGTCTGTTTTTTGTTTTCATTAGTTGGATGAGAAATTAGATTGGAAATAAACGACTCCTTCCAATAAACGTCCCCCTAAAACTTCACGTTTTAAATAAACGCCCAGACCGTTTGTTAGAGGAAATAAGAGATTCCGAATTGATTTTTAAGGCAACCAATCAAAATGCACGAAAATTAAAATGCAGTTTCGTATGAACACATTTGAAATAGTGCCGCTGAGTAGCAAATGATGTAGACTAGAATCGTCTTTCTTGAAGTATATATATAAATATTGTAGTGTGAACGCGGAGCATGAGATGGGAAAAGAACGCGGACAAAAGTTACCGTAAATCTGATTCCGGCTCTTCTCCTGCTGGCTTATAATAAATGAAACGACTAATCTACAAATGACGTTGAATTAATTCATATATGGGAAAATTTTCGCGGTTTCGCGAATTTTGACTCGATTGGCGAAATTAAACTCCCGCGAAAACATCGCGCTTTTTTCAATAGAATAACGAAAGAATATAGATTGTTCGTTATTCAACGTTCCAAAGAATTCAATTGTGTATACTCTATAGACCAAAAGAGCGATCCGTAGTGTAATAGTTTAACGCTCTCACCTTTGACGGAGCGACCCCGGGTTCGGTTCCCGGCTTAAGCAAAAATTTATATCTTGTATATAGGTTTACAGATGAGACGTTGGGCAACGTCTCCACGACGAATACTACGGGAAGGAATAGGGACGTTAAGGCGTCGAGAAATGGCAATGTCTATGAAAAAACTGTGAACGGTTATGGTGAGAACAGAGCAAAGAAATATGTTACGAGCTAACGGGAGGGACTTTGAGGTTGAGAACAATGAATCGGCGTTAAAATAGATGGGTAAAACCGCAAATTAAAAGAACATTTAACTATAATATTGCATAAGTTTCACTCTCATTGTTTAAACGTGTTTTACTCAAAACAACGAATTTCTAATTTTAAAACACGGAAACTCAGGAATGGTGAAACTTTGTACGATGAAACTTTTCGTGCTTTCTCTTCTTCCTTCTTCTTGTGGAGGAGCTTAACCAAAATCCGTGCAATAGGCCCAGCGGAGGTTGCTTAATAGTAACAGTAAATAT
>JANTOQ010541124.1:0-10955 GCA_027564595.1 Bythotiara depressa | reverse complement strand
TAAGCATTGAGTAATCTAAATAAATAAAGTATTTACAATGTAGTCTTATACTAATAGATGTTAAAAATGTACAAGTTTGTTGTCGGCGTCTAGAAGCAGGTTCTTAACCTTTCTTTTAAAAATCGCTAGCGTTTCAGACGTTTTGCCGTCATTATTTAATACCTTGTTCCATAGATTTGGTCCTCGGTTTGAGATTGAGTAGTCAGTAGTTTTAGAAAAACTTTTAGGCTGACCTAAGTGAGGTATGTGTTGATTTCAGTAACATTTGCTTGGTTCTGTCTTAAAAAGATAGGTATATGCTGAAGGTATACAGAACTGTCATAACATGAAAGAAAAATGTAGAGTGAAGTTAACTTTGAACTAAAATGGACACAGATTATCCAAAGAGGGACAAAACCAAAGTATGACATACCTGTCCAACCCTTTCAATTTTTTGTCCCAATCACCAGGAAATACTTCCCTGTGAGGAGATGCTGAATCATAAAAAGCCTTCCAAGCTGGATCAGCAATATCTAGGAACAAAACAACAACATTATGTTTTTGCTTATTCAGCACGGAGATGGTGAGACATGGAGTCACAATAAACACTCCTTTAATGCATAAGCGTACCTCCTGGATATATTAAATGTCCCATTGTAAACCTTTATATTTTATGAAGAACCAGGGGATCTTATCAGCTTTTACAAATTTATTACATACCATCTTTGATTCCTTTTAGATTTGTTAAGTCTGAAGCACGGACAAGTTCAGCCCAAGATCTTTCATTCAACCAAGATGAACACGGATTGGGATACGGATTTTCTAATCCAACACCGCCAGTCAACAAGAATCGCCAAACTTGATCATCCACTTCATTTCTGAGAAGTATAATAATAAAACAGTAGAGCACATATCCTAATACTTTGAAGAATGACACATTGCAGTAGGATATGGTATGTAAAAAACTAAACAAACAACAGTCATGAAACTACTTTGTTTATATGCATTATGTACTTCTACTCTGTGTATTGTGACTGGCATGTGCACCAGTATAATCAGTACCAGTTTTAAACATTTAGTATTGTTGCCTAGTGGCACAGTAATAGAAACATACACAGCTGTCATAAAGTAGGTTTGGAAACATATTTTCAATTAATGAAATAAAAAGTCCATCTTTCTTGAAAATATATGTAAATGTCATTTAGTACTCAAAAACTATTCTACCTATAACAATTACATTTTCCACTGTTATTATTATGTGTTTATTATTATATGTTATTATTATATGTATAGATATTATTATTATTATTGCCAAAGGAGGACATGTATTCTACATGTCACTTATTCAGAACTTACAATAGGCGTCACTTATTCAGAACTTACAATAAATAGTCTACACCTGAAGATATCAACTGAATGTTATAACACAAATTTCCAAACAGAACTCCCTAAAACCATCTTAACATTGGTGACATAAACCATATTGATGACATTTACCACAGCAATGGTTTTAGAAATAACAACATTTTGCCACCTGGAAGACATTACATTAACAATGCAACTTCATAGTATAATGTCTTCTGGGTGACAAAACAACATTATTTCTAAAATCGTTATGTTCTATCATAACAAATGTATGTATTTCAGTATTGAACACACTGAATGTCTCCCTGTCTCTCTCTTCAGTCAACACACAAACTGATGTCTTACCTTCCTTTGAGAATGTTGATGGTCAATATCAACGAAAATAACAATTTGTCTTTCTCAAATAAAGAACGACAAACATTGTTATATATACTTTGTGTGAAGTGGTCATTTAGATTATCGATTCTTTCTTCTAGGTCATCTGACTTATGACTTTTCTCGATGGACTAAAACATAGGAGAAATAAAAATTGATTTCATAGGCCTGTACCAAAACAGTATTGTTATCACACACACATAATATTTTTCAGTTTTGTTTTTGCTAAATGAAAAGCAAGAGACATTTTTTAATACACTTAAAACAAGATTGAAATGCTTACAATTCCACAAAAAAAAGTAGGAAGAAAGTGAACAAGACAGAATATTGGATTGAAATTTAAAATGGAAAATCATAAATCTGCAGACAGTAAACATTTTTAAAATTTCAATATTTGAAATAGTTGTCTTCTCCAGTTAGCTACCTACATTGCTGTTTTGCTTCTTCCAGGAACTTATTGGAAATAAATGGGAATGTGAAGTTTGTAAATGTTGGTAAGACCTGGTTTTATATCAAATTATAAAGGCTTCTTTTAAACAGGCAGTAAGTATATAAAGGGTTAAAGTTAGATTGGATTCCTTATTCCTATACACTTATAATGAAAAGTCTTTAAACAGTGATAAATACAAACAACATCAGACAGCCTTTTGTTGTCAAGACTTTGTTCTAAGCAAAAAGCATGACAGGAACCTGGGGCTCTTAAAAGTTGGGAGTATACTAGAATTTCATGTTTCTAGAAAATCTACGTTTAGTTTCCATTAAAACCGGATTTCCACATAGACGATTTTGAACATGCGACCAAGAATGACCTTTGCTTGCTTGCTTGCTTTACTTACTTACTTGTGCATGCTGAAAATAAGTTGTTCCCGCAGATTGTCAATGAAAGTTCAAAGAGCGACCAAAACCATCTAAGTGGAAACCCGTCTTAACAGAAATGAAAGATTATTCATATTTATTTAATAAGGGTTATTTGCTACTGACTTCAATCAGAGCAAAGAATAGTCTATGCTGTCTCAACTAAAAGAAATGAACAATAATTATCTATTATTAGGTTTTTCAAAAACATACGGGGGGTTTACTTCAGAATTTCGAAGGAAGTGTTATAGTTTAATACAACAATATAGTTTTTTTCAGCACATAGCAAAATAAATTTTTACTTCTAATTTCAAACAAATCTTGGTTCATGGCAAGTCTTTAACAGTACATATTTTTATTTTTTTATTTACAAACTAATGGTGTTTCGTGTATACGCTACACTTAATTTTAACCAAAACTTTATGCTCTGTGTGGCTATTATTTTCTCAATTGACGCCCAATAAAAAAACATATAAACAAAAACAAACAAGCAAAAAAATTAAAAATGAATAAAAAACAAACAACATTATCAGTCTTACCATAACATACAAATGAATAAACCATGCTAATGAGTACTGGTACATAGGTTCAATATTCGCTAAATCAGATATGCAAAAGAACAGCACAGATGAATGGTTTGCAACGGGTTTATAACCATTTCTAGTGTCATCAATCTCTCTCTCTGTATTCATCGCAAGTTCCTGAAATATAGAGTTTACTATTCACAACATTCTGTACTATGTCATCTCACTCTTTTATCTGCCTGTTCTACAAAACGGGAACACATACATTAGCGTTTTTTAAAAACAGCTACCTACTAGAACATGGTAGGTGGGTATTTTGGTCAGTTAATCAGTTAGTAGTTGCATAGGTACATACAAGCATTATATATTAAAACTTATATAGCAGTTCAGCCATTTCTTTTTCTTGTCCAGACAGAAGATTGCTATTCTCAGTTGTTCTTTTATTTCCACTTTTTTTTTGCAGTCTCTTTTCATTATGGATTTTGAGATTGACAAGAAGATGAATGTAAAAAAACTTAATTTTCTCCAAATAAGCAACTTAAAAAGTCATGAAAATGAACTGCTACCTCATGTTATTTTGTCCATACAAAAACAAAGTTTAGTCTACAAAAAAGTTAAGGTGTTAAGCTTGCCAAATAAAAGCAAGTGAAATTAGGGTAGGGTGATTATGGTGCTCCTGTCCCATATTATTTAACCCTATCATGCCTGAATAAAACTCCTGCCTTATTGTAAATTTCCTAACAGTAGCCCTTATAATTTTATGACAGATCAGGGGGACTTAGCAACTTTTACCAACATTAATTTTCCTTTCATTTCTTTCCTATCAGTGACAACCCCTGGAAAAAACAAATCAGCAAAGGAATGAATATAGATTTGAATAATTTCAGGGGACACCAGGCACAATAGGGTTAAAGAAAGGTTAGCTTGCTGAGGAGGAGTAACTAGCTATTTTTAGAAGACCACTTTATGACGTCCCTGAGATGTTTACTGATGATTCACCACAGGGAGTTTAGTGAAGATCTTTGAATAAACATGGTTTGAAACCATCAGTCCATTTGATTTGTTCAAAGCACCATCCAGACAATATGGATTCTTACTGTTCCAAACATTTCTCATGTGAATGTTGCCAAACCTAACTGAAACAAATGAGTTAAATTCTAGCTTCATTTTTCATGTAAATATGAAATATTTTTATTCCCGATAACTTGTGGTTAGAGTCAACATATTTTGCATTGAGAATTAAAAATAGTAGTCATGCAAGCCGGATTGGATTGGTGTATTGAAATATAATGAATGTCTTACTTGTTTTTCTGATATTTCTTCAGACAGAACTTTAGATGAAGATAAAACCTTTATAGCAGTTTCATCTTCTAAGATATTTCCCTAAAGTTTAAAGTTAACAAATTTAACTGGTTATCACAAATAAAAATCATATAAAAAATTGTCTTCCTTGTCAAAAACTGTAATTTATTACTCCACGTGCAGGTCTCTTGCCTTAGCAATGCCCTTAGCAATGGGTTGTAACCCGTATTATTGCAAAATTATTATACAATTGTTCACTTGTTTCATTTGTTAAACAAATAAACCAAACACTTTCTATATTCTTCCCTTTTTTTCATAAATTCTTAATGCATGTACATTAACATCAAGTGATTTAATGAAGCATCACCCATAATTGAATACATGCATGTTTGCAGCCTATTTGTAGCTATTTCATTTGAAAGTTAACAGTTATTATCACAGACAGCACATAATTTTTTGCTAACTTTAGTGTTTGGTATAGCAGATGTTAATCTCTTAAAAAATCAACCAACAAAAATATCTGCATAAAAACATTTGAATAAATTATATTATTATTAAAAACATTTGAATAAATTATATTATTATTAAAAAGTAAAAAATAGTACAAAATAACAAAACAGAAGTGCACAAACAAGAAAAGACTTAATGAAAACTTCAGCAAACAGTTAATTAGACTAACAAGAAATGATGAAATTAGGCAGAAAATTCCTAGGCAAGCTGTATGCAAACACTGAAAAGGTTGTATGTATGTATATCCAGGGGCTAATACAGGCAAAATTACACCAGTCAAATCCAACAACACTAATCACTTTTTGGCAGAAGTATATTGGTGCCCAAAACGTTTTATGTAATGGTCTCTCGATTATTAGGTTAACCCTTTAATGCATAAGCATACCTCCTAGTTATATATTAAACTTCCCATTGGAAATTTATAAGAAACCAGGGCGTCTTATCAGCTTTTAATAAATTTATTTTACATTATATCTCCAATAAAAGTAATTCTGAAGTTACATCTCCTTTAATGCATAAGCATACCTCCTGGTTATATTTAACTTCCCATTGGAAAACCTATATAATTTTTATAAGAAACCAGAGAGTCTTATCAGCTTTTACCAAATTTAATTTATGTTATATTTCCAATAATTAACACCCTGGAAAAAACAAAATAGCAAATAAATGACCAATGGTTTGATTCGTTTTCAGAGACAGTATGCATTAAAATATTAAATATGACACAAACTTTCATATCCTTCCCAGGAACATTTGCTATATACAAGCTAAGAAACATTACTAAATCTACAAATAAAAGAAAACGTGTTAATTCTCTATATATCTATGTAACACCATTTCTAATAAGGGAAATGCACGAACATGCAGTGGAAGAAAGCGAAATTATGAATTGTTTACATTATGTGCACAAAACAACCAGTATCACAATTAAAAGTGAATCCAAAAAATTGTGAATGCAGATTAAAAACAAAAATGAAAGCAAAGTTTGATGCAAATATAGCAGTTTTAGGCTTACAACATCGTAATTTTTGTGAAGTTCCACTGGCATAAATGAAATTTGTGATGCCAGTACTGCCCAATTTTCTTAAAATATTAGCCTCTGATATCCACTTGTATGTGGACCCATAAACATACAATAGTGTATTTGGATATTTCAAGGTCAATATGCTTTTTGTGTTCACAGAATATTGATCCAAGGTATAATTTTACTGAACATTGTTTAGGTCGTAATAAATTGAACTTCTGTTTTGAGTGTCCAGGTCAAAACTCAAATGCGTTATGTGTTTTTTTAATGCAAAAACGGAAATGCAGTGCTGTTTTTCATCAAAAAAAAAATCAAATGTGGCAAGATTTTCCTCCTTTTTTGTCTTATAGTCTCTCTTATAGTCTTAAACTTGTAATTAGCTAACTAACCTAATTAACTTAAAATCCATAACCTGAAAGGTGGGAAAGCAGGAAAGGGAATGTACATAGTAGTTTTTCTTGCTCGATGCTGGGATAAAAATAAAATGCATAAATGCACTAATTTTGAAGAAAAATCATAAAATGAGAACAAAATAATTAAATGCGCGCGGGCATGCAAAACAGAAGATCAATTTATTATGGCAACATGTTGTCCCATGTGGAAATAAACGTTATCAAAAGCATTTCGATTATATACATTCCAATACGCATTACATTTATCAATACAAATTCTGCAACAGGATTGGCCAACCTGAATAACTTCATGTAATAATTTCTAAACAATACTTTAAAAAGTGTCAACAAACATAAGAAATAAATTTTTTCAACTTACCTGAGATGATGAGAGAACATGAAGGATCTTATCTTCAATTTCTTTAAGCTAAACACAAATAGTAATTATATTACTTAAACAGCACATCATGCAATCTATTTTGTAAGAAAAACACAATGACTGAAATTCTTTGCAAAATCTTCTCAGGGTTTATTTTTGGACACAAACTATTTTAAACTGGTTTTATGAATATCCATATATACTGGAATTTATACGAATTTAGATTTTGATCAAATTTCTTGAAAGCATGTTGCCGAAGAGACTCAAAGTAGGTGAAGGAGAGAAACATTAATATTTCTTTATATTTTTAATTTTTGACTACAAATACCTATAAGTACTTGTTTTAAACTATGGCTTTTAGCTTGCTATATGTACACAAAAAAATTGTTTATGATATTCTCTCGAAACAATAAATAATCTTTCAGTAATGTATACATTGTCAGTATATTATCAGCTTGTTAAAAATATGTTGGAAACTTCTTACGAATTCTGAAATATGAAAATGATCACAAGAACATACCAGAGCATTCTCACTTGATAGCAAGTATTTAAAAAAACTTAATTTGCAGAATCAAGTTACTGTATGTTAATCCAAACTCAGTGATGTTTCATACTTCAAGTGATTATTACAAGCTTCTGCTACAGAGTAATAGGAAAATAGTAGGAAAATGTGTAGGTCATGTATATGAATACCTTTATCACATGCTTATAATAGTGAATTGACTAAACACTAACTTACTTTTACAATGTACTTAAATAAAGATTCCTTTTAAAATAAAAAATTGCGATACTTTCCAATGCACAGAAAGCACACTAGCAAAACCTTCTCCCGACATGAATGAAAAAATAATTAATAATTATCACATCTCATACCAGGAGAAGGTTTTCCTAGTGTGCTTTCTGTGAATTGGAAAGTATCACATTTATTTATTCATGAAAATATAATTTTCCTGTTTAATTCTGAGAGCTTTATGAACTCGTCCATAACATAGTTGTCATTAACATAGGAATGCACCATAGGTGCACATATACATATTGTAGTATGGACATCACTGAGGCATATACAAACAAACAATTAAACATGTCATGTTATAAAAGTAACAATGTCCTATCCTAAGTAATATGGTTATTAGCATACATTCCAATTGTATTTCCATTTTTATGCAGTATCTAAATTCTTACAAACCTGGCAATAAATTCTGATATTTAAAATTCATTTTAACAGAAAAAAATAGATTACTTTAAATTTAAAATCCACTACTTCACAGAAAAATCCACTACTTTACAGACAGAAAGCAAACAAAGTCATCATCTGTTCCGATGATTTGATCTGGTAACGTCATTTTGTTATCACTGTGTCACATATGTGGATATATATATGTGGATTATGGCGATCACGCTACTACTGTGTCACATTATTCACATTATTGCAGATGATAATAAAACATTCACTATGAAGAAACTCATTTACTTGTTTATTGTTAGCAGCACTCTCTAATACAAGTTGATTTTTCTTTTCTTCGAGTTCAGGCTTCTCTTTAGCAGCAACAATACCGAGCAATTGATCTTCTAACCCAAGTGGTGTAATCATGAAGTTCAATAGTGTCACCTATAGAATGTAGATAATCATGACTATATCAGGTTCTGTTTTCTAAATTTGACATTATGAAAAATGACTGGGGTTGAAAATTTGAATCACATTATATGCTCTTGTATTAAATATGTATGTATGTGACTTCAAATTGGATTATGATCTCATTTAAATCACTGGCCTTTTCGAATTTGGGCCTATCCCCTATATAGCGGACACAATTGGGACTGAAAAATGTGTCCACTATTAGGAGGTATCCATTAAATAGAGGTTTGAATTTAGTTCCCTGTAACTAATGCCATGACACCCCAAACAATTGAATACCGTCTAAAACCCTTATGAATAACTCACACTAAAAGAAAGTTACAACAAATCAATAAATACTACTTTTCCTATTCCAATTTTCTGAATTGTTTCTATCTAAATTTCTTATCGAAAGAATATTATGATTATCATATAATTATGTCAGTGAAATAACGAAAATAATAGAACATTATGACTTTTCTTATGTCACTAATATTTTACCCTGTCTACTAAAACATGTTTTTTAAGGGAAACTTTCAATTAGGACCATAAAAAAGCTTCCATTATAGGGAGGTGTCTGCTAAGAAGTGTCTGGTAAATAGAGGTTTGCTCATAAGAGTTTTGACCTAAATCAATCCATTCCTAGAAAAACTGTCCACTATAGAGGATGTCCACTTACTGGTTTCACTGAGTTTATCTGAGCTAACACATACATGAATTTAAGGTACCTTTTGGAATGCAAATTTTTTTTCTTCATTTTATTTTTACCTAATGATTTAGAAATGCTTTACGGGGACTACAAACATTTTTTACGCAACAATTGGATGTTTTCTCTGCATTATTAACTGATATCATCCTTTTAGAGTACCCTGAAAAATGTGCAGTCTTCGTATCCACTTTAAAATTCTATTTAATTAGTTGTCTATTTCAAATTTTCTTTTGTGGCAATTCTATTTTGCACCATAGTAACAAAACGCTATTTAATTAACCGGTCAACACACGTTTATTATACATTACCTGCTACTATTTATTCTCTTACTCTTTTGCTGTCTCTTGAAATTAAAGGACAGCTATTTGGAAAAGCTGTACTGTTAATAAACAGGCTTATCGCTTATGAAGTTACATATTGAGCTCCAACTCATTACAGCATTGTCGTGTGACTTTCTGACGTCAAAGAGATCTGCATTGTGCAAAAAAGGGTGTTCAGAATTTTTTTGTTTTCATCTCTTTCAAAATGTACAGATCTTTAAGTGAAGAGTGGTCATATTGGTAATGTTTCCGTGCATTAAAATATTCAATAACTCTGGAAATAGGACCAAACAAACAAATTCCGAACACAGTATTTATCTTCTATTCAGTGTGGTCACAGAGGATCGGAATTTAGTGATTTTAAAACAACTTGAAGCAAGTAAGAGCTCTTTATAGCGTTTAAAAAATGCGTCTAAAAAGGTCGGTTTTCAAAGGGTTTTTTTCCCACCATGATTTAGTATTTCATAAATTTTTTAATGGATAATTAAAGGATTACTATTCATATTGTTTACTGCAAAGTTTGGTTTGAAGAAAAAATTAGGAAGTATGATATTTTTAACATTTATTCACCTTGTTTAAAAGTTATCGAGAGACCTTAAGAGAAAGGTTTGTTTTTGAGGATATTACCTATAAACACATGTTTTGTACCAGTGAAGATTAATTAATTTAAGCTCTACAAAGACTTGAAAATAAATAAAATAAATAATATGGAGCTGTAAAAAAAAACACTTTAATTATAATTAATGTATATAATTATACCTTCACTGAAACTTCTGGTAGGTAGTGAGGATTTCGTAGCGTTGTTGTGATGTAGAATTTAAAATCTCTTGAATATTCAATTACATTTTCACCCAACTTAATATACTAGAATAAACAAGAAAACAACAATAATATATAAAAAGATGCAACAAATAGCTTTCTTAGAGATGTTTAGCATACAAATAGAATACATAGTAATAATTTACATGTTTTCTTTTGAGAATTCCCACATGCTTTAACAAAAGCAGATCATGGCAAAATAAAAGTGTTTTATATAAACTTTATCATGGTAAATTTTTTGCTAAATAGTAAACAATGAGTTTACTTAGAAAACTCTCATGAATACTGACTGATTAAGTATTATAGCTTTTTCATTGTACAGTTCATAAAAGTTAAAGCATGACTATAGAGCATTCTAAATTTATTTATCTCTTTAAATATGTCATATGATGCAGAAATTTAAAAAAGTATCATTACACAGCCAAGTGTACAAACTTAGCATCTCCTTCCGTAAGAAGATGTTTCAGTCAGAATAAAGCAAGTTAGCATCAAAGTCAATCGAATTTTATGGTTATAAATATTGTTTTGCTTTGTCATAATTTAATTGACCAGCAGCATAAGAAAAAAAACCTTAACCCTATTACTCAGGGGCAGGGGGGCTTTTTTGCCCCCCCCTCCCCAGACACATTTTATTTAATAACTTTTTATTCACTTGTTCAATTTCTTTGAAACTGGTGACTTTTAATATATTTTTATTACTTTCATGTAGGTTAAATTTAATTTTCGAAAAAAATATTTTCTGGGGGTAATTTCGACCTTGTAACCAGGGAGTAAAATTTTTTTTTCT